>JASCZW010006123.1:0-110431 GCA_034211315.2 Aedes japonicus | reverse complement strand
TCAAGCAGATAACATGTTTAGTTTTCTGGTTATCATGCTTTGATAACCAAATTTGGTATCGTTATGGTTGAATAAGCAGGCAACATAACACAATTGATAACAAAACTTTTTTCCTTGGATATCAGTTGTATAACATATTTCATTATCGTGATAAACAACTTGATAACTCATTTTGTAATGTTTATTTATGAAACCTGATAACTCACTTTGTTATCAATTAGTTATTAATACGATCCATGATAACTGAGAAATCATGATTTTACGATAGCAAAATGTGTTATCAAATTGCTATTATGAGCCATGATAAATATGATTAATATTTGTGACGTTTCAATTTGATAAGATAAATATACATTTAAAATGACGAACAATGTTTTATTTGTATTGTTTAAGACTCATACAAAATTAAAGTTAACAAAAAGACCTGATTTCTGCAAAGTCAGATTTAAAACCTGAAACAAATTAAAATTGTTTAATAACTGTAACTTATCGGGAAGCGTTGGCGATAATCCGAGTCATGAGTCGTCCTGCATTTCTGTAACATGCATTTGCTGATGCGCAGTCATCGCGAAGAAAGATACGGCGATCATATAGGCGTCCTGCAGAAGTTAGGTTAAGTTAATATCAATCCATCAAAAATATAGATAAAATCAAAACCTACTTTTTATCCATCTAACTTTTATTGGATCCAACGGAACTTTTGGGGCTTGCCGTACTTCAGTTGCCTCACTGGTTGCCTCATCTGTGCTTAGCGACAATTCTTCTGGAATAGCGTTCTTTTTCGGCCGACCGGAAGGGTTGTTTGAAGAGCGACCTGTCACTGAACGTCCAACGAGTCCTTCCGGAAAGAGTTTTATCATAAGGAACTTCAGGAACAAATAATCCTTGTCGCCGGCTTCAGTGAGACATTCGCTGCATGGTTTCTGTATCGACGAATCCCTCCTCTTCCTTGAATGGTTTCTCTGGTGTCGGTAGGAGCTTCGAGGTAAGAGATTCCAGCAGCTTTGCATTTTGTGCTTCCAATTGTCCATTCTTCAAAAGCAGGGCCGTTTTCTCATTCTGCAGTGACTCTGCTAATGCTTTGTATTTGGCAACATCATCAGCTTTTCCACAAGAGCATTCTAGAAAACAAATATAACCGCAATTAAGTATTTATAATGAAGTCAGTAATATTCATAACCATATATGTCTATATACTTGATTGAGCTTCCACTATAACACATTCTTGTAGCGATGATCCAGCTAAATTTCCCTTATCGTTGAGTGAATCGATCTGTACGATCTGGATGCCACTTTCAGATGCACTTGGAACAGTATCCCAGTCCCGGAGCAGTTCGTTGATAGACTTCTTGCGACTGTACGTACGTTCAATTGGCTGCAATTGCGAAGACGACGATGGCCCAGGCATATCAATATCCCCGGCGCAGAAATGATTGACGAAGTTGTAACCCGGGAGCGTTACCATTGCTCTCCCTGATTCTTCCACCGATTTCATATCAATAGATACTTCACCGCTTGTTTTATTATCCCTTCTTTGCAAGGAGCTTTCCATTTGCTGTATGGAATAAAGGTTATGTTAAATAGCACTCTCGTTGTGAGACAAATGGGAATAAATTAGAAATTGCGCTTTTCATCATCCCATTGGACCGTTTTTCACGGTTTTACAGAACGGATTCATGAATAAGAGCGCGGCGCAGCTTTATCCGTGAATCCGTAATTGTGAAAACGTTGGAAACGGTCCAGTGGGAGTGCATAATACGGAATATCTTCTGCTTTTTTTTTCACAATGTTCCCAGCGACGATTCGCTCGGAAGGAAAGCTAGAAGGTATCAATCATTTTAAACTATATTTACCTGCAACTCAGGAAGGAATTTTTCGACGAAACTGGCGTTTTTCGCCGTTGCCTTCTTCACAACGCGTTTTTTTGCAACATTTGGCCTTTTGCGGGCCATGTCTTTTTTCTTCCAGATCTTGCACACAATCACCAGTTAAAACGATCACGACCGAACAATCGAATCAGCAGCATGACACAATGTACAAGTACACTGAACGAATTCAGCCGTCATTAGATGAATGCTTCTGCAACAAGATGTTTCTTAAATAATTTATTCCTTTAATTGAACTATAAGGAAGAATAGATTGTAAAACGCCACCTTACTGATCTGAGAACAAAAAAAAAGAAGAAAAATTATGAATTTAATGAGAAACTTTGAAATCGTTTCTAACAATCCAAAACAAAACATTTTTTTTTTTTCGCGCATTACCCAGCGCATCACAACCCGGAAAAAATATTGTAGCCACAACAGACTCTATGGTGCTGTTACGGTAGAATCCATTGCATTTCTATGAGTTATTTTCATTACGGATGTCAAACGTCAAGTTATTTGTTTTTATCAGAACCGAGTATGATTTGTGCGGCTATTTGCGCTTGTAAAAAGCTGGATTAGTGCAGAAACGCGAGTAATAGTGCCATTTCATGATTTTTTTAGTAATCAGTGTTCAATTTACAAATTAGTATCTAATTTATTATAATAGCCAGCAATCACTTCTAAATCAGTGGATATTTTTATTCAGTGTATAGAACCGGATCTGACAGCTTAGCAGCATCCACTCCCGTTTCATTTTACTCAATTTTTGAGTACAATTGTATACTATCTCCTTTTTTCTCACGAAAATGTTACTCGATTTTCGTAATAAGTGGATCTATTCAAAAACAGTTGTTCCAGTTTTTGTAGAAAACTGAGTAACATTTTTGTGTGAGAAAAAGAGATAGTATACAATTGTACTCAAAAATTAAGAAAAATGAAACGGGAATGTTCCAACAACGGGAAATGACGTTCATGTAAGGTCCGACCCATCAGGCAGTTTACCTATGTTGGAAGCAAAAATATAGTAAACATTGCTGGACAAGCGAGCACTGACGTCAAACTATCATAACATTTCACAATATGTACTGATAGTTTGACATCACCATAAACAGCTGTGCCGTGTAAAAAGAGAAACATTGTGAGGAAAAACAAATACTACTATACACTAAGGTTTTTTTTACACGGTTTGTTTTCGGCGATAACTCCAGAACGGAACAACTTATTGACCTAATTCGAATCACATTTTACGTTTTGGGCAAAAAGTGGTGTAAATACTCCAAATTTTAAAAACTGTATTTTGACCATTGGATGGACAGATAACGCATACAAACAAAATCGAAGCAATATAAAATGTTTAAGCATGTGAATTTATCAACTCTATTTAGTCTTATTTTACATGGTTCCATACTATAAGTGGAACGTATCCCCCGTGCAAAAAAAAAACCTTTGTGTACATTTCCATATCTCTCACGTTTACCGTTTAATTAGCCTGGTGGCCCAGACCTTGTATAAGCGTCATTGAACAACGGGCGGCCTTGAGCGTTCTTATCCATTGTTGAAAGTTTCATATCAAGCTGTGTTTCATAGTGAAAGCTGTTTAAAATGAGCCACCAGCGAAATAAACGGCATTATTTCATGTCCAACGAGTTCAGCAACAAGAAATATTTACAAAAGGTCTGTATAAATAACATAATTTCTGAATTTGAATTACATCATCCATAATTCAGAGGAAAAAACCTGGTGCCCTATATCAGGAACATATAACTGAGAGCTGTACTAAAGAACAACCAGAAACGGCATATTCTAATGCCGTTATTCGAACAGACTTAGATAATGCAAGTGACATATCTAGTGAAGAATTTTCCTTCGGATCGAGAGACAAAAATGATTTGACTGCGCCAATAATTCTTGGCAACAATGACGAACATTACTTCAGGGATTATACAGAGTATTCTGATGTCGAGGATTTACCGCAGTCTGACAAAATTGAACAGAATTTCTCAGCATCAAATCGGTTAGAGTGGGAAGAACTAAACAGGGTAACATCGTAGTCAAAGATTTACGGAGCTATACCAGCTAATAAACGTTTTATATTTACAGATGTTTCCTAACGAAAGCCGCAAAATGAAATTCGATTCCGTCGTTACTGCAGAAGAAATACGTTTTATGGTACTTAATTATTACATAAGGCATCACCTTACCAAAAGAGCTTTAGTTGATTTGCTGAAAATGATAAATTTGATGGCAGGCTCCAAAATTTTTCCCGAATGCTTTGAAGCATTCCAAGCTCACTTTCCTGATCCGTACAAAAGCAATAGGGTATACTACTGTACTGAATGCCAATGTAAATTTGGAAAATCGCAACCACCTCAAATTTCTGTCTGCTTAATTCCGGAGTGTGGTGGTGATAAGTTCGATTTTTTCATTACCATTCCCATTGAGCAACAAATACGAGAGACAATGATCAAATATCGGAAAGAAATAACCGATTATCAAAAACTTGTTAAAGATGAAGGAATTAGCGATATCAACCAAGGGAAAGTAGTTAAACAAATGTGCACCAAAGCCAATGGGAAAACTATAACTTTGTCCGTTAACACGGATGGAGCGGCAGCTTATCGATGGAGTATTAACAAGCCTTGCTATCCCATATTTATTACCATCAACAATTTACCACCCCGCATTCGCTTTGATAAGAATAATTTATTGTTGGCCGCCATTTGGTTGAATAAAGGTGAACCAAATATACCACTTTTTTTTCAAGAATTTTGTGAAGAAGTAAACAAACTAAGCAAAGGAATTACGATTGAATCGGATATATACATCGTATTGGTAGCACAGAATTGCTTAGACTCTGTAGCAAGACCAAAACTTCAAAACTCGTTCCAATTCAACGGAAAGTTCGGCTGTTCTCTATGCTATCACGAAGGAAAAATTGTTAACGGTAACCAGGTACGCTACCCTTTCAAAGCAAGTATAAACAGAGATCATTCTGAAACTCGTCAACTAATGATTGAAGCACATAATTCCGGAATACCTATCAAAGGGATCAAAGGGTTATCGGTGTTTCTTTCAGTTCCTCATTTTGATGTAGTAAAAGGTATTACATAAATTACAAGCGTTTATAATTATTTGCTGACTTTTGTTTTTTAACCTTAAGGGTTTCCTCCGGATTATATGCATTCAGTTTTGCTTGGCGTCGTTAAGCAATTGTGGGAGTTATTTACAGCATCATCAAATCACAGTAAGCCATATTACATAGGAAAGCAGATGGCAGAAGTTGAAAAAAGAATGCTACGCATCAGAACACCTAGCATATTTTCTCGATATCCGGGGAAAATTGAGGACATGAAGAAAAATAAAGCATGCGATTGGGAGAACATGTTATTCCACTATTTCTATCCGTGTGTAACAGGTGTTCTCCCAAAAAAATATCTGGACAACTTTATGCTGCTTTCTACATGTATTTTCCAACTACTTGATATCCATTTAACAGAGAGAACCGTTGAAATGGTTGAAAAACAACTAAAAGATTTTGTTCGTAAATTCCAAAAACTGTACGGAGAAGAGAATATGTATTTCAATGTTCATGTGTTAACTCACTTAGCTGACTGTGCTAAGAATTTTGGAGCTTTGTGGAACTCATCGCTTTATCCGTATGAAAATGGTAATGGGATGATTTTGGGCTTCAGGAACGGCAATAACCATCCAGTTGTACAAATAGCCAACAAATGTATGTTAAACCGCATTTGTCATAATGAGTCCAGTCTGAAAAATGATTTGATCAAAACTTGGCAGTCTCAACTGTGGAGCTCTAAGCCCTTCAACCGTTTAAAGTTTGATCAAACGTTAATTTTCGATTTACCTGAAACGTTACATATTGATGACAAAATTGTAGAGCGTGAATTCAGTCATTGTGTTAAATTCACTTACGACGGTGTTCAATATTGTACTAGAGAAAGTTGTGAAAAATTAGGCTATGATGATTCCTTCGTAAAGATTGGAGTTAATTTTTTTCATGTTGAACATGTGCTAGTGGATCGAAACGATGAAGTTTATATTATTGGCAGAAAACTTATCACTGTCGCGATTTATAGCAACATGTATTCCTTTAAAAACAGCACTGAATATCATTTGAAAAAAGTAGAACACGAAATTCGGCATTGCGTTAGCGTTTCCGTTCAAAACGAAAAAACAATTGTTAATTATATTTCGATCTGCAAGCCAAATACACAAATAAACTAAGATTTAATAATTAACTGTATCTTTTCTGTATCATCAAAGTATGGAACTTGAAAAGGCTGTTTTGTGCATCAACATTTTTAATGTATCAAAATGCACATGACTTTCATTGTGATAACTACTGATAACTAAAAATGTTATCATCAAAGGCATTTGATTGATAACAGCGAAGAACAAAATGAATACAAGATAACAAAATGAGTTATCGTGAAGTTATCTGGCAGTTATTCTACTTTGCTCAGGTAGGGTGCCGTTCTTTGAACGCGCACACTTCTGAATGAGAAGTTGCTTCACTGTTTTGCCATCACGGTTAGAGCTCAAATGATAGAGCTGTCAAATTTTGTCTGCTGGAGTTACTATGATGGATGCTGCACGGGTAGTTTTGTCAGTGCGGGTGAAGGAAACCAAAAAAATAGGCAATGTTTATCCATTTTTATATTGCAAACGTTACAGCATTTTCAAGGTTTGACAATGAAATCAGCCGGTACTTGTCCCAAGCCTCGTCTGCCCAAAAATTAGCACCCTTGATGATGATTTTCATGACCATGTCATCGAATTTTCGTCGTCCAAGAAGCTCAAACTAGGCTCAAACTTATTTGAGACAAAAAAAATGAATAAAGGCTGACTAAAAGTTCGGTTGGCACAAAAATATCTGTAATTCGTGATTTATTATGTTTAAAAAGTCCATTAATGGTTGTTTTACATTACTTTAATTAAAACTTCAAAGTTACAGCATTGGCCGGGTACATTTGCACAGTAGAAACGGACACGGAATCCTCGCCTTTTTTCAATTTCCCCGCATTCACGGTGGGCAAAAACGAGCCAAAAAACGGATCTTTTATGGCCGCTAGTTTCACTCCCTTAGGATGAGCATTTGTAGTGTAAAAAATCACGAGAAATTGATTGGAGATGGTTTCAGCCACCGCACGATACGGGAAGTTGTCCATTTTGCCCGATTCTCCCCATGATTACACCTCAAACTCATATGTCATTTAGTTTTATACATTGATGTCATCAATATAACCCTCATTTGCACTGTACTTATAAAATTATCCACAGAATCGAATGAAGATGATACTGCTTTGGTTTGACCTTAGGAAGAGAGTCCATTTTACCTGAATTCCCCTCATGCTTGAGGTAAACTCGTATATTACGCATTGTTTTACGAACTTATTTTTCGATTAGTTTTAGAAAATTGACTTTTTTAATTCTGTAAAGAACACACATCGATTAAGATTGCAGATGTTTTCTTAAATGGATTAAAAAATAAATGATTTTGTTGTTCACTCAACTTAGGTTACCAAAAAATTTATTGAATTTATGTTCTAATCTTCGTCACTGTCCTCGTACACTGATTCCGTATCGAGATCTTTTCCACTTTCAGTCCCCGTCTCGTTGTGTTCCTCGCACGTTTGGCTTTCCAAACTTTCTTGGTCGGCGTAATAATATGTCATCATCTGTTTCAAAGCTCTCGTTTGGCATTGCGGGTGGTTTGATTTTTTCAGCTTGTATTCTGTGGATTATTTTACATAAGTACAGTGCAAATGAGGTAAATAGTGATTTGGTCAATTCTCCAAAACCGTATGCTATTTAAGTTTTTCTACAATATGATGGGAATTCAGGTAAAATGGACCATTTCCGAAGGTCAAACCAAAGACAGTATCATCTTCATTCTATTCTCCGGATAATTTTATATAAGTACAGTGCAAATGAGAGTTATATTGGTGACATCAATGTATAAAACTAAATGACATTTGAGTTTAAGGTATAATCATGAGGAGAATTGGGCAAAATGGACGATTTCCGTATCGTGCGGTGGCTGATACCATCTCCAATCGATTTCTCGTGATTTTTACACTACAAATGCTCATCCTAAGGGACTGAAACTAGCGGCCATAAAGATCCGTTTTTGGCTCGTTTTGCCCACCGTGGCATTGGCGCTTCGTCAAAGTCGCTGCTTCGAAATTGTCCAGTATTTTTCGATTGGTCGAAACTCCGGGCTATTCGAAGGATTCATTTGTTTGGGGACAAAATCGATCTTGTTGGCAGGATATCACTCCAGAACTACCTTGAAGTAGTGGCAGCTGGCTAAATAGGGCCAATAGATGACTTTGCTCATATGTAAACTTGGGATGTCATCGTCGAGGATGTGACTAATGGTTCCGTTTTCACGCCACAAATGCAACTCACTTGCCGAATCATGGTCTTTTTTGCGAACTTATCTGCCAACACGAACTTGAATCTTTCTGACACCTCCCCACGTTCAGTGGCAATATAAAACTTGCGATCGAGTAGCTGCTTTAAATCGAGTTTGACGTATGATTCATCATCTATCAAAGTGTCGCCCTTGTGTTTCGTCAAAACAGGGTCGCACAAGAGCCTTGCACGCTTTTTGGCCACGGGAATTCTGCTTCATGTGCCGGTTCGGAAGTCTACTGGGTTGGTACGACTTCTCAGGCATGGATGTTCCGCACCGCTTGAAAGTTTGCGTTGTACCTTCTGACCACATCTCGAATTGAAAGACAGGGTCTACTTTAACGCAGTTCAACATTTGATTCCACCGATTCGTTTCCACACTCAGGGTTACCTTGTAGGATTTGAGAACTCGACAAATTGTTGTTTTCGGCACTTTAGGCATCTTCAGCACTTTAGACAGCTTGGAACTGGACCACTTTGGATTTTTTCAGGTGTTTATGGAATTTTTTTTTCAAGGTCCATTTTGAGGTTTGACGACTATTTTGATCAAACTTGCACCGGTGGTTCTCTATAGAAGTGTAAACAAACCACTGTCAACGATTTTTGATTCCCAACACGTGCTAGCGACGTGCGAGGGGCGTACCAATTTACTTTTAGTCAGCCTTTACTGTAATACTTTCATATGATTTGTACTGATTCATGCAACAAAATGAATTAAAAACCCTAAAACAACATCCTGGCACATCCTCCTGGTACCATAACTCTTTAAATGACAGTAATTAAGAATACTTCCATCGAATAATGTCCTCGCTCGGAAACGAGGTCACCGGGTACATGCAAATATGCGTCTTTTTTTTTCTCCGACCCATTCTGAGGGCATAGCCCTTTTCCGATTCCAGCAACAACGAAATCCCGAAAAAGGGGCCAATAATTATCGCGGCATCGCTTAACAACGTCGGCTCTTATTATCGACTTTTCGAATCCTCCGCTCCTCTCCCGGCCGCGGCCCCATCTGCGGTACAAAAATAATATTTACCGCCGGGACGATCACTTGCCGCAGCCACCTTGCTGCAATCCCTTCTCGTGATAACCGATACGATCTCTCTGACTGGCAGCCACAGGGCCTCCGCCGCCGCCGTCCCGGTGTAATAATCGAACGTTAATAATATTCCGCATCTCGCATTATCAACCGACCACAAAACCACAAGCTGTGCAACGATGCTCAGTCTTATCGGGTTTTCCCTTTTCACAGTTGGTTTTACCGCCCGAAATGAAAGGGCGCAAATACTGCCGATCGTCGTTTCCACATACTCTCCCGTTGTTTACTTTGCTTTGCGATGGGCCTACTGCCTCTTCTGGGAAAGGCTCGTTACCGAAAAAATGGTCTTCCGATAATTTGCCAAATTAAATACACACCCCGCGCGCGGTTTGAAAAATGAGGTCCTGGGGAGAAATTGTTTTTTGCTTTTTCGGATGGTGAATCTGGCGCCGCTGTATGTCGGTAGAAGGGGCGGTAAGTTTTCGAAAAGTAAGACATCTTCGTTCGCGAATCCTCCGGAGGTTCTGGGATTTGAGATTTTTTTCGGGGGGTTCGTCGCTTGATGGGACGTTGAAGTCTTTTGGTGAAATTTTTGGCAAATTGGCGGAGGTTCGTTTTCAGGAGAAAATTTCAGCATGAGGCTTTGGAGAGTTGGTTAAATTTGATAAGTTTTTGCGATGGTTTGTAAAAATTTGCCATGTACATTAAGGTTCTATATTGAAAATGTAAAGAAATCGCTTTCTTCCGAATGTTTCAAGGACGAGAACTTCGACTGCTAGATACTTCTCCAAAGACACCCTTTCACTGACACAGACTTCTTAAGCGCTATTATAAACATTGCTGGAACTTTTAAAAATACTCTGTAATCTTTTAGTTTTCATTTTTACTATCCGAGCTATTGTGGATACATGCTATCAAAATTTATATTTTCCGATCATTTTAAGCACGTGATCAAATTGCTTTCAAGCAAAACAGAGTTGTTAAAGTCGAACAAATATATAAGTGGATTTCAAATTGTCATCCCCTCCGCACAAGCAAACTACATCGATACCATCCGAACCCCCTCCTCGTCCCGCGTTAGTGGCAGGAAAGTTTTCAATCGATTCCGACCAAAATTAGTCACGGTTAATTTGACGGCTGCCACAAATCTCCCAGTCATACCGAGATCCAATCGCAGCCGATCGGACAGATCCCGGGTCCAATTGGAGCACAATCCACTGCCGGCTGGTATGTAGATCTACACCGAAAAAGCTGCAGACAGACAGCCGCGGTCTGTCGATCATTTGTCTTTCGGCGACGACACATGACGTTGCGTTGCGTTGCCAATGATGCGAAAGGTTTTCACTTCTAGGCAAGACATTGGTGCCACTGCTGCTGCTGCTGATTGGTATCGGTTCATTGACAGCTGAGGGCACCAGGTGGCGGATCCGGATTATTTGCCTTTTGATGAATGGAAGCCAATTGGATTTTTCGGCATTCGAACGGAACAAAGACGGAACACGACTGAATAGCTGTGTTGTTACTTTTGTTGTGCTGATGCTTTCTTTCGAATCACAGTAATTTGGCTGCCATTGTCATGTGAATCAGTTGATTGGATTGGGTCGGGGTTTGGCGTTGATGAAGATTGTATCGGTATGGTATGGTGGTGCTTTGTGGTGAAACGCTGTCGATGTGCTGATTGTTGTTGTGGAACTTCTTAGTTTGATGATTTGGTGGATCTGTTTTTGGTGAAATATCGTAAGCATAGAGTGCAGCGAGTTGTTTCATTATCAATAATTTTTTTTTTTTTTTTTTACCCTTGTTGGGGACGTATTGCCACTGCGACCATAGATTTGATTTATTGTGGCAATAATTTACTCGTTTCAATATTTAGCCCGATGCAGTTTATTGATTTTTTTTTCAAACGTTCACGATGAGAAATACACAGAATAAAATGACAAGCGCGTAAAATTTCTCCTCGTTTAATTTCAAGCCAAAGAGGCGTAAACAACCAAATTGTTTGCAATCTTTCATACAACAGGCTAGACTCAGGTGTTATCTGGCTTAAATTTACATGAAACAATCCATTATTTTCTACAAAATCTAGCATTCCCTTTATGTGCATTAGATAACGTAGAAAATTAGATGTTTCTTTTTATCTGTGTAGGAAAATAAAACATTTAAATGTATGAGTCTCCGGACTGAAAAGATTATCACTCGCAGAATTTTGTGATTGAATGAAATCAATTTCTTCTTTGTCTCACTTGCCATAATTTGCTACATCTAATACACCCACCTTGCTCGCTGTTTTCTACGTCTTCTTGTATCGACCAGATTTGAGACGAACAACATCTTTACAGGGTTGCTGGCAATTCTAGTCGTATAGGACTCCTCCCGGATTTGTCAATAACCCTACATCTCCTCTATGTTTCTTTGAAGGCGAAATTTGTACAAAGGGCCCACTCTATAGACAGTTGTGAAAACAAGTTAATAAAACCTTTATGAAACCATTAAGATTTTGAAAAAAGTTCTAGTGAAAGATATTATGACCACTTGAGAACCTCCATAAAACCTATTGGCTGTCATGAAAACCAGCACACGACCAAATGGTCACAGCTGTCAAATGTCACTGTGATATCGTGGTTGGTTTTCTGGGATTCTCTGCTTTTCTGATTAAGTTAATACTGCACACAACCAAAATGTCACGTAAATTTCTGTTTCCTGAGACCGATACATGCAAACGTTCTCTAGTACATACGAATGAGTTGAAAGAGATGAGAAAAAAAAATTCAATGAAACACATCTTTCGTCGAATTGCGTGTGTATCAGTTCCCGGAGACAGAATTTTACACGAAATCTTTCTTTACGTTCCCCGGCTTTTTACATACACGAATTATGTCTCGTGTAAAATTCATAATTTCTAAGTGTGTGTCTAAGAAAGAAAGTTCTAGTGTTGCGGAATTTTTTTTGATAGCAAAATATCCAGCATAAATTGAGTTATTTTTCCAACGTATCATGCTCTTAAACATATCCGCATTTAATGTTATGGTGATAATTGGCACGATAAGAGCAGAACATTAATGCGCTTCGGAAATTATGCGAGTTTACATTAGCAAAAACCAAATTGGAATAAATATATTCGATATATTGAACATGATTTTCCTGAAAATTTATGAAATTCAATAAGGTTATCTAAAGAATGCCAAAACTGGTCTCTGATCTACAGTTCATTTGCATTACATTCAAAATTGGGTGTTTTTATTTTCCAGATTTAATTTATTTTATATACACACTACCAAAATCTCGTGTAAATTTCTGTCCCTGAGAACGACACATGCAAGCGTCCTTCAGCGCATAAGAATGTGTTGAAAGAGATGAGAAAATAAATTCAACCGAACACATCTTTTGTCGAATTGCGTATGTTTCAGTTTCAGGAGACATAATTTAACAAGAAATCTTTCTTTACGATCCCCGACTTTACGTTCCCGGACTATTTACAAACATGGATTAGGTCTCGTGTAAAATTCATAATTTCTAAGTGTGTATTCAATATGGCGATTGAATAGTTTTCCCAAAAAGCCGATTTATCTTCGCAATGGCTACCATAAACTATTTGGTCATTTGGTGACTTCCTACAATTCCAATGAGCCCGTTTATGTATTTATTGGGAGCACAATGATTTTTAAGTGATTTTTCAGCTGACCATTATAAAATAATTTGAATGAGTCCTAAAACGGCATTTCAAACCAGCATTTTACGAGTTCATAAAGTCAAAATAAAACCTTTGATAGGAGTAAAAGGAACTTTAGTAGACATGGTTTTAAGATCGTTGTTAAGAAGCTGTGTAGGTTCTCATAAATCTGACTAAAATTTTAATCCGTTTGGCACCTCTTGATGCCATAATAAAACCAAATTGATTTTTAGTGGCCCTCATAGAATTTAAATAAAACTTAATAAAGCTGGATGGTTTTGACAATGTTACTGGGGTTACCATGCGGCCTGTATTGAAGAACAACGGACCCGGAAACTTTTCATTTCTCAATATGTGGTTTCCATGTGTGCTGATTGTCAAGAAATTCCACGCAAAGAAACCGATGTGCGTATAATGCTGCATCACCGAGAAGAACTTCTTAGAGCCATTCGCTCCAAAAATTGCTGTTGACCTGAAAAAAATTCGCCGCTGTCCCAAGTAGCACACTACGAACATAATTAGTTGCAGCAACTTGATTATAACTAACAAAGGCATATTTATGTTTTCTCAACTTAATGGCAACATGTGTGCTACTAGGGGTGTCAGTATTATTTCACAACCTTGACCTTGACAACCTTAACCGATGTAAAAGAAACGCTAACAATGGACAAAAAAAGCCACGAAGTCGTATGCATCGCAAATGACCATCATGTGAAGTCGTGTGACTAACGTACGACTTCAACATAAACCGACATCGATAAATCAAATTCGATGAAATCTCAAAAAAAAAATTACAGTTTCCTAGACGAACGGCTTACTAGCTTACAAAGTGACGTGGTACTTTTTACGAAAAGTGCTGAATCATAAAATACAACACTGACTCACTTCAGTCAAGAGTCAGAACTTAATGAAATCCTAGATTAACTGCATCTCAATTTGTGGCTGCAGCTGTTACAGCCCCCTAGCCAAATGTATCGCTTGTCATCCCACCCTTACAGAAAACTTTAGAGGAGGAATTAACAAAAAATCTGCTTATCGAAAACACGTCAGAAAAGTCACATCAACAACAACAACAACAACAACAACAACAACAACAACAACAACAACAACAACAACAACAACAACAACAACAACAACAACAACAACAACAACAACAATAACAACAACAACAACAGCCCATGCAGACGACTACGAGTGACGCCATTGCTGACCTGTTTGCTGAACTACGAGCAAAATTGTCCAAACTACGTACCGAAGCTACACCAACAAATGACAAATGACGGTGCTGGAGGCAGGACTGGTCAGAATACGACATGAAGCTTAACAGGCCAGAAAACGGAAGAAACGACAAAAACAACAACTCTCCACCATCATCAGTCATCAACCAGCAGAAAAAGTTCAAAATAATATTCCACAAGAAGGCAACCGAACTTTGGGTTCAGACAAAGAACTGCTGGCCTCAGCTAAAGCTCAATTTGCCCGTCCACCCTCAACCATCGACCACCCAATTGCAGCACTCTCGGTACCAAAGCTTACTAGCTTCAGAAAGGGTGAAATCATAAATCCATACCAACCAGAAAAGCAGAGCCAGCATTCGCACAAAAGCAAGTCAATGGTGACTGGAAGTAGTTACTGCACCACCACTGCCTTCTTACAATCGACAACAGCAACAACAACAACAGCAGCAACAAAATCAAGCTCTAAGCAGCAGTGAGAGCCTGTTTGAACTAGACCCATTGAGACCACCCATCGAGCGTCTCACGGAGCAATCCATTGAAGGTGACGGTCAATTCCTGAAAGCACGACTGCGTGTCCATAAAATCATGAGGGTCGTCCGGCTTTTTCTCGCCTACTAGGATCAACCTGCAACTGTTTGTGTGGATTAAATGACTCCAACAAGCATTCGAATGCACTTGGCATCTGAAGGTCTTACATCGGATCCTGAACATCTTCTTCGTATTTGCAAGGACGTGGATCAAAATCGTTTGTAGCAGCTGCGAAAAATTGACTCTAAATTTCGTAATATGATTAACTCAAGTTTTCGAAAACAACAGTTAAGTTTTTCATCAACACGGATCTGCAAAAATTTCTTCGCCAAAACATAATTCAACTGAAATTCTTATTTATTGCCAAAATTTCAAACGTATGAAAAGCTCAGCAAAAATGAAAGAAATGTATAAAAAATTACTAGGCTCATCTTTTTCAGTAATTTTATCTACTAAAACAAGCTGGGATGAAATTGATCGAAATGAAGAAATTTTTGGAACTACTTTCAATGGGTCCCGAAAAAAGGCCGGTGGATATGTTTTCATAGCAATTTCAGCCAATTTCAATTTAGAAATCATTTCTATGACTCAATTCAAAGAATTTGAGCATGTTTGGGTGAAATCATGTGCTGGTGACGACGGATGATTCGATCAAAAAGGCGTCTCAGGAACTAAAAATATGCCTACAAGCTCACCTATGGCAAAAGTGCGGCTAACTGCAATTTTGTTTGTTAGAATATCTTTCTCCGTTCTTTAAATAGTTGCTTTTTTTAATGCACTCATTACTCAGTGAATCCACTAGTCGATTCCCTACCAATGTCGATAATGCAGAAACCTTGTCTATCAATTAATACCTGCCCAGCAAGATTTAAATTTAAGCATCATGTCCGGGAACATGAACAATACAAGTGTTGCGGTCAAGAGGAAATTTCACATCAATATTACTCAGAAGAGAGTCGTTCCAGATTGCAACAGCATCCAAGGGTCCCAGACAGGACGTCCGTTGGAACACATCTGTAATATCAATGCAACATATTTGAGGCAACATTAAATAAAAATAGTGACAGGATATGCCTTTGGTTGCCATCACATATCCGAGGGGAGGGACCATCCGTTGAAAGAGTTCCTAGGGAACATATCCAAAGCTGTTTGGTTTTTAGAATTTAATTGGTATATTGTCAAAACCTCGTCTACAACATTTTGACTACTCGTCTACGGTTCATGACTGCTTCTCAACCTCGGTGAAGACCTGCACTCGCTAGTTCATGCTGTACCTTATCCACCCACGTGCTCGCTGCCCTCTACGTTTTCTTATTCCGTTTTGGTTGGAAACGAACATTATCTTTGCCGGGTTGCTGTCTAGCTTTCCGATATGCCCTGCCCAACGTTTTGCCACTTGCTGGATACACCATACAGTTGGTTGAGCTTGTAGTTCATCCTTTGCCACCACACACCGTTCTTTACACCGCCACCACCAAAGATAATCCTAAGTACGTGACGTTCGAAAAAAATCCAAGTGCTTGCAGATCGTCCTCAAGCATTGTCCAGGTCTCATGCCCGTAGAGTACTACCGTTCATAGGAGCGTTTTGTATAAGGTACATTAAGTGAGAGGATGTATTAGTTTGATCGCAAGTTCTTCTGGAGCCCATAGTAAGGCTTGTTCGTGACAAAATTTGGACAACCCTAAATACGTATATCTTTGAAAATACTTCATCAACGCGTTAAATATTTTGCAAACTAATGGTCGTATGCCAGTTCATTGTACAAAATCAATTTTTGGTGATATTACAAGCTTTTAGATCGAAGATGGCGTCGAAAGAAGAGCTAGTGCAAAAAGCAATTGTGTGCGGTCGCAATGAAAATCCGGATATGTCAGTTAGAAAACTTGCAAAAAAGCTTGGTTTTCCTACAAACAGTGTCCATAACGTTCTTAAATCTTTCGATATACGTTTGACAACAGCTAAGAAAGCTGGAGGGTGAAGGAAATATTGCAGAAGAGACCAGATCTTTCGGTACGTACTGTGGCTAGAAAAATAAAAATGTTCCCAACTTTTGGGCATACTTCCAAGCTCCGGCAAGATATGAAGTCTTTCAAGGGGAAAACTGTACCGAACCGTAATGATAAACAGAAAGTGACGGCTAAAACCCGGACTCGCAAGTTGTGTCGCGAATATTTGACGAAGTTTTCCTGCGTAATAATGGACGATGAAACTTATGTGCTGCAAGCCTTTAAGCCCGGAATGTCGTATTTTACTGCCATCCAACGAAACATTTCAGGACGAAGAATGAAGACCAAAAGAAGCAATTATTACCATTCCTATGCAGTCATGACCTTGCTATTTAGGCTTGGTTTGGTATCAGGTCAGTACGCCAAAGATGTTTTGGAATGATATAGAGCTAATGGTGTTCATGTTGTACTGAAAGAGGCGAATCCACCTAACTGCCCGGAATTGCGACCGATCAAGCGATATTGGGCTTTCGTGAAGAGCATACTCCTTCAATATAAACAACAAGCTACAACTATTTAAAAAATTCGAGAATCTTTGAAAAAAAGCCAATAAATCGGTTACACAGAAGTCTGCACAGACGTTAATGGCTGGAGTTAACTCACAAGCTCGTAGTTTCTTCATGCAGCCTAGATAAGCATCTGTTATTAGTTCTAAGATGACTAATAATGCACAATTAAATGAATAAATGTATCTTGTTAATGTTAATTAATGTCAATATGGTTATGGTTTTGATGATATCTTCGAACACCATTCATCATATTTCGGACACTTTGTTGGCTAACCTGAGTGGCTAATGTGTTCTACTATTTCATCTTCTCTTTTGCATCCCAAATCACATGCTTCTTAAACTTCTCTTGCTAAAATGTCACTATCATAAAAAAAACATATATCTTTACTAAAGTTTTATCTACGATAATTTGAATAATTAACTCTCTTTTGCGGCTTTTTATAGAACTTTCAAACCAGTGGATGACAGATGTTTTTGTTCATACATATTTAATATTTTTTACGTATAAATTCATATAAACAGAATATGGGAGGGACCATCAGGGCACCTGATTGAAGCGAATCGGATACGAAAAGTGATAATGCCAACTTCTAGTTGCCAACAGATTGTGGATAAAGGAGTCAGTTTTCTTCGCGGTTTGGTAGAACAAAAAATAGGTGTGGACCTTTTGGTGGTTACACCATCTATCAGAGCTGCGGAGAATTTCACGGTACAACTTGTATTGTGATGGGAAAAATGTGTTTGATTGGCATCCGGTTTATAACCAAATGTGTGTGAGAGGGGCGTTTTTTCAAGATCAGCATAATCAATGTTCACTCCTCACATCCTGGAAGCCTTGGAAGTGAAAATAATCTCTGTTCTACCCAGACATCTGCATTGGGGACTTACACCGTGTATAATATATTCTCATACAAAATAAAACTCTATTAATTCAAATCGATAATCCAATCAAATTGATAAGTTTACCCATTATATTGCAATATAATACTGATCAACTACAACCTATGTTTTGGAATAACACCGCCTTCAACCTTCTTGACAAGTTCCAAACGTTTTTCGAAACCATCACAGGCGGCACGCACGACTTCCATCAGCATTTCGTCCCAAGTTCGTTTGATTACGGGTTTGAATTGGTTCATATTAGACGCCCTGTGGTCATTTACCTTCACCAGCATGTAAGACCATACGAAATAATCCAAGGGATTTAAAACTGGTGAACTGGAAAGCCTTTTAGTCTTGTCCAAAATTCGGTCAAATTTTCTCGGCAACAGCCCTGAACGAGATATGCAGTATGCGATGGCGCTCCGTCCTGCTGAAACACATAGTGATCATCTCCAATCACCTCTTGTACATATGGCTTGACATCTTTCTCCAAAACTTCCGTTTTATAATTATACGGCATTCACTTTAATGCCGTTTTCGATGAAAACCAGTGGTTATTTGCCGCGCTTGCAAATTCCTCCCCAAACCATCACTGACGCTGCTGTTTTGGAACCGTGGAATATTTCTATCACTCTCTGGAACAGTTCTCAAAGAGAGAGCCCACAATCTGTCGTTCTGGACATTGTGGGATTGTTGCAAGACGAATAACTTTTCGTCGGAAAAGATAAATTCTTCCCCACCGTGCCGCGACGAATGCAGACTTGCTCGTTCAAGTCGTTTCTGCTTGGAAGGTTCTGAAACTCCGTGAACCTTACGTTTCTTGAAAGCCTGGAATCCGAGGTCATTTTGTAGTATATTGTGCATTGACGATCTCGATACATTTTTTCGTCTATTCCGTTCCCTGACCACTTTAACAACTCGTGCAGTCCGCACCGTACGGGTACGACCGGATCTATTCCGGTCATCCAACGAGCAGGTATCACGGTACATTCGGATGGTTCGGTACACAAAATCCCGCTTTACTCCGAGGTTTTTCAAATTTCTGAAAAGAGCGCCCGGGCGCTCACCTTTCAAAAACTTTTTTATCACCACAGCACGAAACTCCTGGTTAAAGATAAACACCGAATGAAAAACATCCTAAGTAACATTGCCAGAACCATCCAGCTTTATTAAGTTTTTGTAAAGTTTTATGATAGCAACTAAAAATCAATTCGGTTTTATTATGGCAGCAAGAGATGGCAATAGGTTTCAAATTTTAGTCAGGTTTATAAGAACCTACACAGCTTCTTTACAACGGTCTTAAAATCTTGACTACTAAAATTCCTTCTACTCCGATAAAAGGTTTTATTTTGACTTTATAAACTCATAAAATGCTGTTTTGAAATGCCGTTGTAGGACTCATTCATATTATCTTATTATGGTCAGCTGAAAAAGCATTTTAGAACCATTTTGCCTCCAATAAATGCATTAAACAGCAAATTGGCATTGAGGAAAGCTACCAAGCGACCCGATAGTTTTATAGTAGCCATTGCTAAGATAAATTGGCTTTTTGGCAAAACTGTGATTTCTTGCAATCGCCATATTGGAATATATGAAAAATTGAAAAGTGGAAAAATAAATTCACCAAATTTTTAATGTAATACATGTAAAAATTTTAAATGTAATATATGTAATAAATGTAATGTAATGACAGCTGTGGCCATTCGGTCCTATGCTGGTTTTGAATGCGGCCAATAGGTTTAATGATGGTTCTCAAGTGGTCATACCATCTTTCACTAGAACATTTTCAAAATTTTTATGGTCTTAGAAAGGTTTTATGAATTCTGATTGATGGAAGATACTTTTCAAACACCCTTGATATGAGAACTTATTGAGTCGTTGACGTCGACTTAGATCACTATTTACTTTCATGATCAAAATGCGCCCAAAACTTTCTTTTGTAAACAACGTTCGCTGCCAGAACAAGCCACGGAGCATTATGGAACGACTGAAACAACCAGAGGTCGCCACAGAATACACGGTGGATTTGAAAAGGGTGTAGTCGATGATTTGGCTCTTGGAGATGGAGCTGCAGTTCCGCTCACAAGGAACACGCAAGTTCCTTAAAACGATAAAGACACACGTTTCGAGATGTGTACAAGCAGCGCTAGTAGCCTTTTTACGAATGATTGTGCGATGATCGGAAGATGTTGGCAGCACTGCGATGGACTTCTTAATGGCGCAGATGAACAAGCAGCCGAAACAGAGAACATCCCATTTGCGGCTAACCAGGAGGAAGTACCACCTTCGACTGTGACGATAAGGAGGTCATTAAACAGCTACAGACCAACAATGTTACAGGTAGAGATGGTCTTGCGCCAGAACTCATCAACTGTGGGGGTGAGGGGAGGGGGGGTTGGGTGTGCGGGTGTACTCGTGGGTGTTAGGTCCCAACCTATCATCTATTTATTGACTTCAAAGTCGCATGTAAATTGACAGATCGAGCGGAACAATGGCAAACAATGCACGGCATCTAAACGGCTTCCTAGTGAAGTTTATAAAACACATTCAGACTATGATAAATGGAGTGAAGTGTAGTGTTCGAATATTAGGCACACTGTCAGAATTAATCGGGGTTTAAGTCTTTCTTGTTAGTAACATTGCGTTGGATAGCGTTGTACCGATATTTTCAATAAATCCAGCCTGCTCGTTTGCTTCGTGGATGATGTGGATATTGTTGGACGAAGATTTGCAACTGTGGTTGACCAATAAACTCGGCTGAAACCCGAAGCAGATGCAGATATAAGATAGTTTGGAACACTTCGCGGACAAGAAAATGGCATCAGAAAAGCCTGGAACTCTTTTCCTTTCGTGTTCCTTGTTTATTGTTTATTTATTGGCAAAATAACTGATTTACATAATAAATTCGCAATGTGTTAGTCGAATTTCCCATCATCACAGATTATTTCTGTTCTCGATTCAGCAAATAAAGCACCTTACTCTAAAATTGGTATTTGCAAGAAATATTGTTCCAAGAATGTATAATATGAACTAATTTGAACTCTGAAGGTAGTTAAATTATTTTGATGATAGGCCTCCTTAGCTCAGTCGGCAAAGGCGCAACTACAAAGCAACACCATGCTGGGTTCGGTTCACGGATTTTTCGTGAAAGAAAGTTTCTCAACTCTGGACATAGGGTATGATTCAAGGGTAAGTCGCTTAGAACCATGTGCTCGTCACGATGTCTTACACATTAGACGAATATGTGTCAATCCATGCCATGTAGTGACACACTGAGGAACTCTTTTGACAGTTGAACTCATGGAAATAAGAAACCAGCAACCTTGCCAATATCCATTGCTGGTGGTTGCCAGGTTCAGCAAAAAAACAACAATTTGGGCTGTCAACATATCGGCACCTGCGGCACATTACGGGAACTCCTAGTACTTTACAACGCTTGTAGACACACACACACACTCAAAGATAGCACAGGGAAAAAGTGTGCCGAGTGATCCACCCCTTTGTTATGATTGTACACTCAGTAGCAAAAAAAAAGCCGAGCAAAATTTTGCTTCCAAAAAACGCGTTGTTCAACCTTCTGTCACTTTGTCAATTATCAATATTTTTGGCTGAAAATTTCACAACACTATAACCAACGTATAGACCTTATGTGACCAAAATTTCATGTTGATAAAATTTATAAATTTGAAGTTATCATAACATATGTGCTAAAAGTCATTTTTGGACAAAGCAATTTAAAAAATCCGTATTTCTGTGAAAAATTTAGGTAGCGTATTAAAAAATTGTCTATAGCTTAAAACAATATAGAAGATCATGTGGACAAAATTTGAACTATTTCCATAAAGTGGTTTGGACTACAGCTGGCGTCAAAGTTGACACACCAACATGAGTATTTCTCTCTTTCACCCGATATTGGCTTTGCTGAGGTGAATTCTATTAATAATGCTGTATAATACTGTATACGTAGTTTTCACAAACCAATTCATACTGAATGCCAAATTGTTAAAGTTCTTCGTGGATTACACTAGTTATTCGGGATATTTCATGCGTAATAAATCATGTGTACTAGTAAGATGAATTCACCTCGGCTTTTTTTTTGCACCGATATTTCAGCAAGGTCAATATCGGGTGAAAAGGGGAAATACTCATGTTGGTGCGTCAACTTTGACGCCAGCGTAGTCCAAACCACTTCATGGAAATAGTTCAAATTTTGTCCACATCATTTTCTATATTGTTTCAAGCTATAAATAATTTTTTAATACGCTATCTAAATTTTTCACAGAAATATGGATTTTTTAAATTTCTATGTCCAAAAATGACTTTTTGCACATATGTTATGATAACTTCAAATTTATAGATTTTATCAACATGACATTTTGGTCACATAAGGTCTATACGTTGGTTATAGTGTTGAGAAATTTTCAGTCAAAAATATTGATAATTGACAAAGTGACAGAAGGTTGAACAACGCGTTTTTTGGAAGCAAAATTTTGCTCGGCTTTTTTTTAGCTACTGAGTGTATATGCCACACAATCACCTGGCATCTAAAATTCCCAATTAATGACTATGAAAGTGCATTATGAACACTGAGTTAAGGGCTCATGCTGAATCATTCTTGATGACAGTCATAACCTCAACATTTAGAATTGATATAACTCAGAGTCGGTACTAGATATTGAAAATTTTATCACATCAGTTTGTATGCATACTTGCTGTGAGCAATCTGATAGAGTGTGATTCGATGTTCATTCACAAATAATCGAGATTTATCAATTTGAAATAGCAAGGTGAGTTTGCGAGAGCGAGATAAAAGATAGGAAAACATACATGAAGCAGGGATTCACCTTAAGAGCAAGCAATAAACGTAAAACGAAAACTATACCATTTTGTTTAGATTCATTTGACGCAGAAGGCAATCACTTAGTAGGCCAAGAACTTGTCCAAAAACCATGCACACTAGGATTGGACATATCAAAATCTTCCTAGTAAGAGTCAATAATCCTAAAGACAACGCTGTACTTAAATTCCAAACCCTGAAACTTCCACCGCACGGAATGACGGAAGACCAACGAAATCGATTGGCTGGCAGCACGCAGAGACCACTCCAAGACCGCAAACAGTACCTGATCGTCCTCCGGTTCGGGAGGTGAATGACAGCGGGTCGAATTTTTTCGCCGTTTTTGTTTTGGTCCGTCGAGTCGGGCAACTTTCGATTTTTGGCAATCATCAACCGGGCCAACGACCGCTCGAACGTATTACCGCACTCACAAGCCACAACAATCCGATTCATCGATCGATCGGACAAAGTGCTATTATTGTAATTGCGACGACGACGACGACGACGGCGACGCCGATGAGGGCCCGCAACTACGCCAAGGGCTCTTTTGTTGCCGTCTACGAGTCGGACTTTTCAGTTGGCTTAATTGTTGATGTTGGCTTTTCACCAGTGTGCCATTATTCACGCCGAACTTGGGCAAGGTGAGGATTTGGACACGTCAGTGTTGTCGGTGGCCAAACGGAAAGGACTGTTATTATCGCTTGATTCGATTTTGATGCCTCGTTCGGGAGTGAGTAGGTGACCCGTGTGTACGTGTGGACGGTGCGAATGAGTTTTGACATTTTGGACAATGACCCCGGGAGGAAAGATTAGAGCGTGGAATTGGTATTAGCTTCGGGGTCGGAGCGAGGTGGCCTCCGCCATTGACTGGCAATCATCGTTTGAACGGGCCTTTGAAAGCGGGATCCTTGAAGACATTGTTACGGCTGTTTGGAGAAATTATTCCGATAGTGAAGTAAGCTGTTGGCATAAATATTTTCGTGTTGGACCGAATGGTTGAATGTTTGGGGACTTCCGAGTTTCACGTAGAGGAACGAGAAAAAGAAGTTAGTTATGTTACACATGTACTTGACATTGATGTATACAAAAATGTCCATTAATGTACATTAATATTTACATTAGTATTGACATTAACATTAAAACAAATTGGATTCACTATCCACATCGGAACATTCAAAGGACGTCTTATTCACACAATATGTAGACTTAATCAAATCAAATCTGGAGGACGGGTTCTTTACCGAGTGCCTACTCCTCATGAAGAACGTCGTGGGTTCTATCCCAATCCCGTCTTCCCATTTCTACTAATACTTTTCATCCTGCCCGTGACACTTAAAGGGTGTCCCTGAGATAATTGCATCACTTTAAACTACTCGCCAAAAATAATTTCCTGAATCAATTGAAACTATTAAACTTATAGGGAATGAAAAATAATACAAAAGCTTAGTTTGCGTAATTTCGTTTTACTTTATTTCTTAAATCAAATTCCAGAATTGTCTTCTCAATTCCACCAATAAAGTGTTCACGCAATCCGCCATTTTTCTGTGGTTTCATCCACGACTTTGCTGTTCAGTAGAAGCAAACCAAGAATGTTTACAAAGTTTGTGCTTTGTCAAACAGCCTGTATTCGTTGATTTGTACATGACTGCCCCCCAACTAGCCATTTTGAAGCAACTGACAGCTTGCTGACAGGTTACTGTTGCCCTGTTGATGTGAGGGGGAGGGGGGGGTGCATGTCAGTCTAGCTGATTGTTTGTTTGAAACATGTCAAAAAAAAATACTTTTTGTAAATAATCTCTGGTTATCAGGGTTATAAGAGTTTCAAATTCTACCTATTTTTAAAGAAATGTATCTGCCGTCGGGAAGTAAACCAATCAAGCGCAAGCTCACTACGTTGCTTCTAGCTGAAAAGTTGGACGTAATCCGCGATGCTAAATCGGGTGAATTGTCATACGAGCAGATTGGAAAAATACGGGATTGGTGGCAGTTCGTCCGTTGGCCGATTCGTCGAGTAGAAAGAAGCCATCAAATCAAAAATAGTGAGTTATTGAGAACACGGAGTAGATGAACGCCGAACTATGAAAGAGAAGAGTTTTCCGTTGATGGAAGAGGTAAAGCTCGATTCAAAGTAAATCTGGACGCACGGTTTAATACACAACCGCGTCCCTGGTGATAGGTACAAAAAAAGTTTGACAGGCATTTGTTGATGTTTTACATAAAAAGTTTTTCTCGATTGATCGACGCATCTCGAAATTATGGATCGTGGAACTTGAGAAAGGAAAATTAATTTTGCACAATCATCTAAAGAATCCTTCGTGGTCTGCCTAAAAAATAACATTAGTTGTAAAATTCCCAAAGTCAACGGTGTGTCTTGTAATCAAACGTTACAAGGATACTCTGAGTGTGGATAGAGCAGAGCGCAACTCTCATAAAAGTGGCACTAGGGACAAAGAGCTGAGAAGAAAGGTGCTGAAGTGCGTGAAAGGTAACCCAGGTGTCTCCATACGTGATGTGGCAAAGAAATACGATTCCAACTTTTCCACCGTGCGTAACATCCTGCCAAGAGAAGGATATAAGTCTTTTTGTGCCAGTAAACATCCGAATCGTTCTCTGAAACAAAATTTAGTGGCCAAATAGTGAGCACGATTACTATACGAACGAGTTTTGAAGAAAATTTGATGGATAAGTTTGCTCGAAAACTAATGATTCAGCAAGGAATGTGCAGTTGTGGCCTTAACACCAAGGTTTTCATCACATCTCACACAATGACGTCGACGGTTTACATTAAAGAGTGTCTGAAAACGCAAAATTTATCGTTCATTCGGCAACACAAGACCAACGTTATGTTTTGGCCGGATCTAGCCATCAGCCACTACTCTAAGGAGGTACTGGTATGCTGCAAACAATTTGTCGCCGAAGAGATTAATCCTTCGAATTGCTTTAATTTAAGACCGATCGAAAAATATTGGGCAATTGTTAAGCGAAAACTTCGAGAATGCGTTAAAGAAGTGACAAATGTACAACAAATGCGTTTACAGTGGAATAAGTTCGCCGGTACAGTATCACCATCGACGGTGCAGATCATGATGGCATCGACTACAAGTAAAGTGCGACAGTTCGTTCGAAACGTCTGATCGTTTGAAAGCTGAATTGTTTGACACTTTGATCAACCGCGTATATTGTAGAAGGAGATACTCCTCGCACGGAGAATACATAACATAACAATTAATGTACGCGTATGTTGTTTAATTCTTGAGTAATGATCCCTTGAATACGTCCAAATTTACTTTGAATCGGGCTTTAGCATCGAATGGATGGTCTCGTTGTTTTCGAAATTATTTCGGACTACGTACTGCTGTAACCGCTAGAGAAAAGGCCTTTGCTGATCTCGAAGTCTACATCAAGTTCAAAACAGAGCTTATGCTGGATTTGAACCCTTGGCAGCTGGTTTTATTTTATTAAACTAATTGCATCCCGAACTGTGGTTTGTGTGATGAAGAAGCTGCAGTTGGACGTTCATTACATCATAAATACATTAAATGTCTTGTTCAAACACGAATGAAACCCCCTGAAGTTGAAACTTATGTTCATCGGCGTTTCTGAAAATCTACGAGATCTTTCCTGTGACGAGAAATCTCTATCTGTTTCTTATTTATTGTAAGTCCAAGAAAGCTGGGATGCCAGGGAGCCTGTTTGAAATGTGGTTTGATGAGGTGGCCCCGCAAGAAAGCACTTCTTGTCTTGGACAACTGTTCAGCTCTCCACGTTTTCTGTGATCTATCTCTATCTAAAGTGATCCAGGATAACTACTGGCCACCAAATGTCTAGCAGGAAGACGGGATACGGCGGCGCATCCGATAAGCACGACAGCTTTCAATAGGACCGGAGAGATCATTAATAGGCTTGGCCTCAACTGGGCCATCGAAACGAATACGAAAGATCGAAAGATACGCTTCCAAAAGTGTTGGTAGTCACAGGAAGCTATAGTTGACTTCACGTCAACTCGTAACAAAATCAACATGGCTTGTTACAGCTTCGTAGGTCAGTTCAGTCTGGAGGTTGCGAGAGGGTCGAACTCGAAGCCAAGCTTCTAGTCGACCAAAGTGCAAGGGAAATGGCAAGGCTAGTGGCCAAGGAATCCGCCAGTAAACACACGCAGATGGATGCGTCTGTCTCTGTAGGAGATCTCACCCCACCCACCGTGATGGCAGAGACATGCAAGCGGGCAAGGCTGTCCCCGGAAAACTTCCCTTCTGCAGGTCATATTTGACTGCAGTGTAGAATGTGTCAGCATTTTTCTCGAAATTCACGAGTGTTTTCCTACGCTACTATCGGTTCGAGCTCGTTTCCAGGACTGCCCAGGACAACCCTTAATCGTCGATCTCTCGCCGCGCTGGCGTAATCGTTTGTCTAATGTCCGGCCCTAGAAACAACAGCCACAAGCGATTACTACAATGACCGAAAACAACAATTTCCACATGCCACAGCACGTAATCAAGCATAAGACGATCTAGTCATCGTCTTCAGCGACATCTACATCATCATCAGCAGCAGCAGCCCCAGGTGTACAATCACCACCAGGCGCCTGGTCAGTCGCATCCGCCCAAAGCTGCTGCCGCTGCTGTAAAAGTTGTCGAGACCTTACCCGCCGATCAATCGGTCTACGTTCCGGGCTTGACTACAGTACTCAACACCACCACCTGCAGCAGATTATCGAATACGATCCGGTCAGTGATCCGAACAATCAAGTCAGTGTGGTCTGCAGTAGGTGCTGCATCAGCAGGTGGTGGACACTCAACCGACCATTGAAAAGAAGGAGCAGAGCGCGATAGAACCGCTCTGCCAGCAAGCTCAGCAGAATCGGTTACACAAAGACCAACAGCAAATAGCCAAGGGCAAAAGGATGCGTAAGGATAATGTATAAGATGAAAATTGTACCCTAAGAAGCGGTGTTTGGCGGCCCCACAGGTGGGTGTTTGGGTCGGAGGAGCCAACCTCACGCCCCACAGGGCGTAAAGAGAGTGGCCCCGGCACCCATGATAAGAGGAGTACGAACAACGACCCCTCCGGAGGCAAGGAAAATCCCTCGATCAGGGTCTGAAAAAAGAGAGATAGACCTCAAATAGATAAAGGTGATTCGAAGCCTGGCAATAAAGTGGAACCGCGGTGAGGATCTCTTCGTGAAGACCGAAGAGTGTAAGTACTACGAGGACATCAAAGCGATGGGCGGCGACGCTAAGCTCGCGGGTCTAGCCGCCGATGTTCGGAGTATTCCCCGAACCCACATCGGTGAAATGATTCTAGAGTTTAGAAAGGACACGAAGCTGTAGGCCCCAGCATGTATAAAGCTGGCTTAGCAGCCCTGGAAAGTGGAGTGGAGGTACGTGCCCTATCCACGTTATTGAACTCTCCAGCGTAAAAACCTGGACAAGATCACGAAGGCTAACGAAATCTACTCGGCCATAAAGGCCTGGTGTGTAGTCGAGGTAGCCACAACAGCCATACGGCTGCTAAAGCGTCCACTCGGGACACAAGTGGCCACGATACGGCTGGCAGTTGCCACCGTGGACTCGACTCTAAACGTGGGTCCGTTTGCCCACTGAGTTTGCACTAGCCGACAAAGTGGGCATATATCGTGGGAGTGGAAGGGCCCTGACAGGAGTGACCTATGCTGAAGGTGTGGAAGGGAAGGCCACAAGGCTCGGGACTGCAAGCAGCCCCCCCAAATGCAAGACGTGTTCAGGGAAACCAGACGACAACCACGTCAAGGGAGGCTATCAATGCCCGGCCTTTAAGGATAAACCAAGAAGCTAACCACAGTGCAGGTAACCCAACTTAACCTGAACCACTGTGAGGCTACTGTGTAGCTGCTGTGTAGGCCAGTTCGTGAGACAGCGACGGATATCGCCAATAATATCCGACCCAAACCGCATCGCAGCCGGTAACGGAAACTGGGTTGCGGATAGGTTCAATATGGACGACGGACAAGTTCCCGATTCAGGAGGTTGTGTCTACCTAAAACGCGAGCCTTCGTGGTTGTAAAAATTAAAGGAGTAATCTTCTGCAGCTGCAGTTATGCGCCGCCAAGATGGTTGATTGACCTGTTTTCACAAATGGTTGATCGTATGACAACTGAGCTAACTGGCCTTAACCCTTTGGTAATAGCGGGGGACTTCAACGCTTAGGCGCTCGAGTGGCGGAGCCGACTTACGAACCCCAGAGGCCAGATTCTTCTGGAGGCTTCGGATAGGTTCAAGGTGGATCGAGCCAACGTAGGTACCAAGAGTACCTACCATAAAAACGGAGCGGAATCGATAATCGATATAACATTCAGCAGTCCTGGGCTGCTTAATAATTAGAGGGTAGATGATGACTACACCCATAGTGACCACTTGGAGGTTTGTTCTTGTATCGTCCACAATACAAGGCAGCGTGTGGAAGAAAGAGCATCCATTCCATATGCCCGTAGATGAAAGATGTCCTACTTCTATGTAGAGACTTTTAAAGAGGAGCTTGAGAGGGAACGAATCTTACGCAAAACCCAGGAACCTTGCAGTGAACGATTCGTTATGACGCTTACACGAGCATGTGACGCAATCATGCCTAGGTAGGTCAAACCTAGGAATAGAAGGTCGCCGATTTATTGATGGACAGAGTCGACCTCCGAAGAACATGCCTCCGCCCAAGATGTAGAATTTGAGAGCGTGGTCTCACGCTGAAACAATGCAGCGTAGAGGGGCGCTAGTTGCAGCAAAGGCCACGCTAAAGCAGGAGTCAAAGGCCAGCAACCGAGCCTGCTTTAAGGGTCTGTATCAAAAGGCCAATACGGACCCATGGCCTATCGGGTAGTAATTGCCAAAACCAGAGCGATGGCGGCTCCAACCAAGCAATCACCAGAGCTACTGCAAGTGTTCGTTAGGGGACTCTTTCTGATCCACGAGTCAAGTCTCTGCCTCCCCACCGCCGGCGTAAATTTGTCCCATAACCAGCGTTGCAGTTTTTCAGACCATAACGCTGTCATATTAGGGATGGTCGGCCCAGCCAAACATCAGTAACCACGTATGCATTGATAACCGGCACAACGGGGGTTGGAGACGAGATGACGGTGACGAACGATGAACTCATTGCTATAGCAAAGTCGCTTAAGGTGAACAAATGCTTGGACAGGATGGTATTCCGAACATGGCCCTCAAGTCGGCTATCTTGCTGGCCCGTTATGTTCAGGATGCCGATGAAAAGTTGTCTGGGCGAGCGCTTCTTCCCGGACGCCTGAAAAAATATGAACCTAGTTGTGCCACAGAAGACAGGAAAGCTACCAGGTGATCCATCGGCCTATAGACCTATATGCTTGCTGGATACAGCGGGTAAGGTGCTCGAGATGGTAAGCCTCGACAAACTCACAAAGTACACGGAGGGTACAGGTGGTCTGTCGAACAATCAGTTTGCCTTCCGCAAAGGCTAGTCGACGGTGAATGCCATTCTGTCCAGCACCAAGACGGCTGAAGTGGTAATCCGGCGCAAAAGACGAGGAGTCCGCTACTGTGCAGTGGTCACCCTTGGCGTGAGAAATGCATTCAGTAGCGCTAACTCACTCCAACGTCTCCATGTTCCTGGGTACCTGCACAAGATTTTGAGAAGTTATTCCCAAAGTTGGGTGCTGGTGTACAATACAGAGGTGGGTAAGAGGCGTGTCCAGATCACCGCAGGCGTCCCGCAAGCAACGACGAGGTAATACGACTCAAGTTCCTGAATGGGCTGCAGTCGTCGGGTTCGCAGACGACGCCACTTTTGAGATATATGCTGAATCCATCGAAGAGGTGAAACCAATGGCCTCGTACTCCATTGGTATTGTGGAGAGATGGATAAGCTCTAGGAAACTGGAGCTTGCCCACCACAAGACTGAGTTCATGGTTGTTCACAATCGCAAGTCGGAGCCACAGGCAACGATTAGTGCAGGCAATTGCCCAATAGCATCAAAGAAGTTCCTGAGGTACTTGGCGGGCTATAATCGACGACAAGCTGTCCTTTATCAGTCAACGTCGATTACGCCTGCTAAGAAAGCCTCTATGGCTGTATCGGCATTGTTCCGCATGATGTCGAATAGCTCGGCGGTACAAGGTAGCAAGTGTAAGCTCCTGGCCAGTGTCGCCTAGGGTACGTAGGGCCGGCATAGATCACTGCTTTGAGTACTAGGAGTCGGTGCCCACAGCCAATCATTTTGGAATTTGTGCGGCTGTTGCAAGACAAAGTTGCAAGACTTCTTCGTTGTAGCCTCCGTTACCCGGTAAACTTTGTGTTTCTTGTACGGTTTGTATTCCAGATTCTTCGTCACGATGGTGCGGGTAGTCCCGATCGATACATCCAAGTCAGCAGCGGTCTTCCGCGGGTTCTTTTCGATGAGCCCGCTCCCTCGCCACCTTGATGCCTGCTGGCGTCCTCGCCGAACGCGACCGCCCGGATCTCCCATGGTCCTAAGCCGAGTCCGTCTCCCGGTACCGACGGATGTTGATGTAAATGAAATTCCGCTTCACCCCGTGGGATTTCAACCACCAGAATATGTCGCCGGATCGCTCACATCTCGCCAACAATAAACACAGTAGTGTTAGTACAACAAAGGTGTCATGGCATTTCCACTCATGTTCCTTCACAAAAGGTAAACATACAGTAAAATGTTTCAAGAATCTATTGACAACACCCCACAAACATCGATGTCGAAAAACCGCTTGTTCAAACAAATTTCGAGAAGTTAAGCAACTTTCAAGAAGATAAAGCTGAACAACTTCTTCAAATTTGTTTGAATAAACCGTTATTCAGCATTGATGTTTGTTGGGCATCTATCGAGAAAGTGGAGCATGTGTAGAAAATGGAAATATCTCACCAGTTCATCAGAAGACATCGCTACAAGTTGTCATATCAGATTGTCGTGTTGGTTAAACTGGAAACCCTTTCGATACTTATCATATAATGTGAGTGTATGTGTGAGTGCATTCATGGAAACTTACCGGGATCTCAGGTGGTGATTAGTTTAGCTGATACTGAAAAGGTCACTATGAATACAATCGGTGGGGGTGTTTTGGGAGGCTAGAAGTCGATAAAAAATTCATATATTTTACATAAAATCTTGAACTCATCCAATTAAGTGGCTCTGTAAAACAAGTAAGGAGAGGGGAAAAGATCAACAACTGGATAGATCTACTTTGCTTCGGGATCCTCTGGCATCTACAGAATAAGGAAGGCAGCTGGAGATATAGCTATACACATACAAGAGAAAGTACAAAAGTCTACTGAAGAGAGAACTTAGGGAACTTTGAAGAGATAGAATTCAAAGCAATCTACGGGGAAAACCGTTGCATTGTATGTGAGTGAGAGCTTACCTCCAGCGCCTTCCTACACTTAATCCGGGACGATCTTTCACACTGAACTAAAGTCTTGGGAGGGTGGCTTATCTGGAAGAATAGTTTGCGCAAAATTTTAGTCGTACAATTTTCCGGGTGAATTTTGCGACAAAATAAAAAGAAGAAAAGAAGAAGAAAAAAAAATCAAACAGTATCATGTATTTCGAACGGGTCCTAAGTAAGATTGATCAATCATCCGTCGCAAAAATCTGCCAATTCAAGCCACTCCCTAAGGCTAAAAGTGAAACTCCGCACCGGATTCCATCACGCGAAACGGCGATCGTGTGGTCCTCCGGAGGGAGCGAAAGAGATCATTTCAACATTCGGTTTGGCCGTTTAATTTTTGGCGAAAGTGAAAACCGACCCCCTTGAATTTTATATAGAACGAGTTCTAGCCTCGGGGCACGAAATCTCAAACGACCTGCCCGAGCGCCCGAGTTGATCATCAGTCTCTTTCTCCGTGTATGTCTCTCTCTCTCTCTCGGAGTCACTTTCTTCTTTTCCCATCCCGCGGAAATCGGAATCTCTCCGCGTGTGGACTTTCATTAGCAACCAATAAACTTTTATTTTGCTTTTCGACTTCCCCTCCGCCCCCCTTCGGTGGGACCACAAACCGTCAGACGACCCTAAGAAAAGGAATAATTAAGCTGGGACTCGGTGTGTTGCGGCGGCCAACCGCGTCGACCATGACTAGTTAGTCGGAGTTGGGCGAGTCGAGATGGCTTTATGGCTTCGGATCATGTTCGAGATCAGCCGAATGAAATGGGTGAGGAATGGAATTTAGTGTCCGGTTATTATTTATGTGAGTTCGGTTTTATGGTTTGTTTTGGGCTCCTGAAACCGCGATGCGGATTTCAGGTCCTCCGAAAATCGTGCAACCGGATTGCAAATTGTCGATAGTCACGCAAGTGGGATGGTCGGAGAACCATGGTACCAAAGCAAAGAGGTGGTAAATTTTCTGGAAAGGGTATGTTTTCAGCCGGGCCCTTGAGGAGGCCATGTCATTGATGATGGTTTCTATCAAACGGCCCTTTGGCTTGAGTTGACAGTTGTCTTTTGTTTTTGGGTTATTATGGCATCTTCATCGGTGGTTTAAATCGTGGATGGGGTTTATTTTTAAAGACCAAACGTTAAAACTTCGCTGCACCGGTGTTGTTAATGTTGTTTTATACCAGATCTATTTTTCATCATTTTAAATCTGATTAATGAGTAAAGTTTCAGCTTTTGTGCCAAAAAGTGGCCGTGTTTGGTGCGGGTGATGCTGGTGCCGGATAGAAAATGGGGTTGCTCGCCTCGGATGCTCAAAATTCCTTCAAGTTGCTACCGATGCTAACGAATTGCTTTTAGTTTGATTCCTGAATAACGAATGGTTCTCTTAGTTTATTACAACAATTGCATTTTCCGGAAAAAGCTGGCAAGTTCGAAATGAGGATGCTCCCGAAATTGTGACTGTTGTGGATTTTACGACAATTGAGCTACAAATTCCGATTCCGAATACTATTTCGATTGCTCGGAAATAAAAACTTATGAAGACTTCATGGTTCAAAAATGGTTCATTGATGAATTAGTCATAATAAACACACGAAAATAGCTCATACAGATACATTTAAGAAAAAAACTTTTTTATAGAAATGTTCTGCGGGTTTACTAGAGCATCTGGATATTCATGCTTATCTTCTGAAAGAAGGGATGCATTCTAAAGGGTGTTTCAATCAAAATTTGGTCGACTTAAACTTGACGCATTTTCTTTCATCGTGCATTAAAAAATGTTGTGCACCTCTCATTTTGAAGATGTGTGCGTGTAGCATCTTACTTCCATTTTGATTTTGAGCTTAGTACTTCAGTTATCAAGTCGGCGAAATTGTTGAATGTGGCTAAATCAACTATTACCAACGTGTTAAAAATGTTCGATTAACGTTTTTCGACAGCCAGGAAAGCTGGATCGGGGGAAATCGAGCCGGTGGCCACAACGATGACAAAAGAGTTGCCCGCTGTTTCGAGTTGAACCACAACCTCTCCGTCTAAGATGTCACAAAGAAGCTGTCAGTTGATGCTTTTAACCGTGGATAGAGCTAAAAAACGACCTGGACTGTCGACTCACAAAGAAAGTGGTGACTCCAAATCGTGACGATGAACAAAATCCGTCGGCCAAAGCATGATCGCAAAAGTTGTTCACAACGATGCTAACGGAGTTTGATTGCATGGTACAGGACGATGAAATTTACGTCAAGGCAGACTTCAAACAGCTTCCTGGACAGGTATTTTATACGGCAACCGGACGAAGAAAGGTGGCAGATGATTCTCAAGCACATTAAACTGCCGAAGTTCGCGAAGATTTTTCTGGTGTGGCAGGCCATCTGTACCTGTGGATTGAAGAGCAACATTAACATTGGGACAGGAACCGTCAACCAGGAAATTTATCTGAGCGAGTGCCTACAAAAACGTCTACTGCCTTCCCTGAAGCGACACAATTGTTCCGTTCTATTTGGCGGATTTGGCATCTTGCCATTACGGAAAAAGGCAAGTTTTGTGGTGTGCTGCCAACAACGTTCAAGTGGCGCCCAAGGACAAGAACCCTCCCAACACGCCAGAGCTCCACCCAATCGAACAATATTGGGCCAACGTCAAGCGGAACCTTAAGAAGACTCAAAAGCCAGTTTGTGAGCGAGAAACAGTTCAAGGCAAACAGGCGTTCTGCGGCGAATAATGTGGACGAGGAGACTGTACAAAATCTTATGGCAGGTGTTTAACGAAAGACCCGGCAATTCGCATTCAATAAAAAGGAAGCTTAGCTGAACATTTCTCCTGTATTCTGTATCAACTGAACTTGAAAAAAAATACGAATTTGACTTTATAATAAAAACTTTGATCAATTAACACACACTTACTGTTTCACCAAATTTTGGTCGAAACACCCTTTACTATAGAAAAAACATATTTAGCTTCCCAGTAGTTATTTGGAGTTTTGGTTGGAGCATCTTCCATGATATATCAAAATAAATTACAATTAATCTAATAATTTACGATAACAATATTTAATTTTTTTATTAAGTTTGGTTGACCTAGTAGCACACATGTTGCTTGTTAGTCATATTCAAGTTGATGCAACTAATTATAATCATGGTGTGCTACTTGGGTGATGCAGTTGGTGTTGTTGATTTTTGATTCTCGTTTTGTCTGGTTCGAAAAATTATCGAGTTGTTTAGGTTCTTCTTAAATTTTAAGTATCTTGAGTTTCTGGGATGTTCTCTGAACCATTGGAAAGTTTTTTGAGCTTCTGGGAAGATCCCTGACCTTCTTGAAAGCTCCTCTAACTTATGGAAAATCCTTGGAATGTTTGCTAAACTTATGAGAATGCTCCAAAAATTATCAGAAGTTTCCTGAATTTCTGGGACGTTTTTTTGAATTATGAATTTCTGCTGTCTTGAAGGACGTGATCCTCCCCGAATCGGCTCTTGTTTATCCGCTGCCAAATTAAGCATTATCTAATATCGTTGAGACTAAAGGCATGCATTTACACTCTCACCTTCAGCCATACGAAAGAGCAAGTATTCCTCGTCGTCTGCTAACGATGCACTACTGATAGTAAAAAATATTTGGTCAAACCAATCCATCGCAAAAAATTCGTGAAACATCAGCGATCTCTAAAAAAGAAACTTCTGATCTCTGATGTTGAATAATTGCCAGGATGGCAGATGTTGGTGAGTTTAACAACAAGAAATACAACACCGGTGCGAGTAAGGCATAGTTGGTCTATTTCAGCTGGTTTCTATTCAAGTTTTGCTGATGCAAATCAACTATAAAGTTGTTCCAAAAATAGAACACCGCTGAAAATGCCCTTTAGATCAAGCTTAGTACGGGGCAGGCAATAGACATAATTCAACTTAGGTTTTTTTTATGATTTCAGTTACTACGGTTGCCCAAATTGCAAAGTTGCTAAAATTGCAACACATACAAAAAGCTGAAACTTTTTTGCCTTTGGGATAAAATGCTTAAAATTTAAAGTTACTTTAGTTCTGCATGTAATGTTTATATCCTGTAAGTTTCATTGAAAAGTGCAATAAAATGAGTGAATTGAAATGAAATCGGAAGAGCAATTTAAATTGCATTTCCAAAATCATGAATTTTACTATTTCTCGTGTCATCAAACGTCTCAGAGAACGTCTGACCACGGACAAGGTGACTCTAATATCTCAGGTGGTCTATTTTCTTCTTTTGATTCGGAAGACGGGTGAAGTAGTGGGGTTTTGCAGGAGATGTTGCATTGGAACGAAAGAGTAAGGAATACTCAACAGTGTATTACGCACATAATGACAGTTGTTGATTGCATTATTGCCTAGGAGTGAAGAGTTATATATTAATGTAAACGGTATGGGCTAAACGTTGTGTTGACAAACATTAGCACGTGGACTTTTTCCCCGAAATATTGGTAAATAAACTTTGCAGCCTGACGCTTCTTATCCAATGGCATAGAACACAGGCCTGGCGAAGTGTGAAACTAATCATTCCCTTTACTTGTTTGGTTTAAAATGGAACTGTGAGTTTGACATCACAGGCACTGTTGCATAGGTGTAGAGGAAACAATTTCAGTACATGCCAGACCTGATTTTACTTGATATGGATCGTATTAGTATGCGTTTAAACATGGCTGTAATTCTCATATACACTATTGAGACCACCTGAGATGTAAGAGTGACCTTGACTAGGAATCGGAAAGAACAAAAACATCCTCGCAGAAGCGCTATACACTCAAAAAAATATGCACGTTGTTTCCACGGAAACGCACGTAATTTTCGTCCACTGCCAAAACTAGTAAAAACACGTGGAATTCACGTAAGAGCTACGTGATTTCCACATAATTCACATTCTACATGAAAATCGCATAAATGTCACGTAACTTTTCCCGTAGAATTCGCTGGCACGTAATGTTAACCTGATTTTACTGAAGAAGATTTGGTTACGTGTTTTGGTAGAAGTTACGTGAAATTTCACATGAAGAAAACGTGTCGATTTTTTTGAGTGTAGACTACAGGATGGCAGTTGATGCTTTCAGGCACAAATCAAATGACGCAAACATCTTAACCTTCCAAATATATTGAGGTCAATTCTGGCCTTTGGCGCTACTTCAATGTACGCTATATTGTCTATTTTTTAACGAATTGGACTGAAATTTTTTTGACTTTTAATGCAAACGAAATGTTTCAATTTTCGCATACAAATATTATTTTTAAAATCAGTTTGAGGTGGTTGTATAAATAAGGGACACATAAAACATTAGTATCAACCCTTAGGACTTCAACCCTTAGTAGAATTTCAAAATTTTCAATTAGAGTCAATGATGAAGTTTGCAGAAGCAGATAATTTCTCATCTTCATGCGAAGCGCTAGGAGTGGACAGTTATTTACTGCTAGAACGAATAGACATGAAGAGAAAGTGTATTGATAGTTCCGTATAGGGCAACGGCAGGCTTTGAAATTGAAAGATACAAGATTGAAAACGAGCGGAGGGCATTTGAACGGTAGTATCCGATCAGGCGCATAACCCTTTGCCATACTACCCCATGTGGGGTAGGCAAGGGGGAAATTCCCTTGACTGGCAAAAAGCTATGCATCGATCGGGCTCTTACACTACCTATTGCTTTTTTCTAGTTCTTGCGATTTGTCCCGCTGCCCCGTGTTAGGCAGTATTGAGAGAGGTAGTATAAGAGCCCGATCGGTGTTAGGCAGCATTGGAACTATCAATACACTTTCTCTTCATGTCTACTCGTTCTAGCCAGGGTTGCGGCTTATCATTTTTGACTCAGGCATATTCATTTGCCAATATCTCCTTTCAGAGGGTCGATTTGATAATATGATGTATGATGAACTTGTAGTGCATGAGTAGACCTACAACTTTGTCTAACAGTACATTGCTCTAACTGCTATATCTTCGACATGAGAGCGTATATTCACAGTGATCTTCACGATAATAATCGCGTGATCTTCACCGCGAATATCATCGCGAAGATCACTGCGAATATACGCTCTTATTCCTCAGATATAAGAGATAGAGCTATGTATTGTTAGACAAAGTTGTAGGTCTACTCATGCACTATTAGTTCATCATACATCATATTTTGAAATTGAACTTCTGAGAAGAGCTATCGGCAAATGAATATAGATAAGTCAAAAATGATAAGCCGCAACCTTGGTTCTAGCAATAAATTACTGTCCACTTCTAGCGCTTCGCATGGAGATGAGAAATTATCTGCTTCTGCAAACTTCATCATAACGAATCGTCTTTTGATATTTTCAAATTAGTTCCAAATCGTACTTCAGAGATGGCGCTGCAGCCTGTCTTGGCCAAATGAAGCTCTAGTGAGTTGCCGTTTCGGGCAAACTTGTTTGAAACATAAAATGCATTCATTTGTCAGTACCAGAGTTTGTCGCATAGATGGCACTGCAGTCTATCTTTGCCAAATGGGGTTCTAGAGAGGTGTTGTCTTCAGCAAAGTTGTTGAGAATGTAAAATGAAGACATATAAAATAAACCCATTAATTCTAAACTGCACCGCAGAGGTGGAACTTCAGTCTATCTTTGCCAAATGAAGCTCTAGAAAGATGCTGGCTTGGATAAAGTTTCTGAGTATGTCATGAGTCGTATTTTTAGTTCCAAATCTTGCCGCAGAAATTGCACTGCAGCAAATTTTTGTCAAATGAAGTTCTAGGGTGGAAGAAAATAGGTTGAACATATTATATAAGTTATATAGTGCAAAAATATCGCACGCTCTGAAAGGTTCCTTAATAAAGATAAATCAATCAAACAATCAATATCGCACGCACCCTGTATAACGGGTGTTCAATAGAAAATAAGAATGACTTCAATACCTTTCTGCATTTAAAATAAAGAGCTTAATTGTTTTCTCTCCAAGAGAATTGCTCTCTGGACTCCCTAGAAATGGGAGGCTTTTTTTTCGCTCGGATGCTGTCAGTTATATCGAAGATGGCGTCGAAACAGCAAGCATTCAGCGAGCGTGTTCTAGGGTTTTACGAAACACATGGTCATCGTGGAAAAAAGTTTACGGTAGACCACTTTCGAGAAGAAAATGTGAGCGTGAGTACAGTTTACCGGATCCTGGCATCCCTGAGCGTGGAGCGGAAGACCGGTAGCGGCCGTCTGGCGAAGATAATGACGAATAAGAAGAAGTAAGCGTTGAAAAAGCTGTTCGAAAACCAGGACGGAACGAGTTTGCATGACGCCGGCCGGAAATATCACCGCTCCCATAACTTGATTCACTGAACCCTCAAGATGGAGCAGATAGCGACCGTGAAATCACAGTGCCGGTGGATGACGAAGAACTACCGCGGGACGTCGTTCGTGCTGGACAACGAAAGTTACTTTTCGCTCTCGAAGACCCACATTCCAGGAAATGACAGCTCCTATTCCAGCGACAAGTCGGCCACACCCCCCGAAGTAAAATATAAGTTTAAGCATAAATTTGAAAAAAAAAAATAAGTTATGCTGTACATTGCCATATCGGAAAGAGGGATTTCAAAGCCGTGGTACAAGCCGAGCGGTCTGGCCATCAATCAACAAGTGTACCAGGAGAAGTGTCTTGAGAAAATTCTTCTGCGGTTCTTAAAGAAGCATCATGCGGATGAGAAGTACGTCTTCTGGCCGGACAAGGCTTCTTGCCATTACGCCAAGAAGACGCCGTACCGGTAGGGTAGTAAGATACCGTACGTGGCGAAAGAAAGGAACCCGATCAACTTGCACCAGTGCCGTCCCATTGGGGATTTTTTCGGCTCCTTCAGTGCCCTTGTGTATAAAAATAATTGGCGGGCCAAGGATACGAAGCAGTTGGCCACGAGGATCCGGAATTGTATCCGGAAGATGGACGTCAGTGTCGTCCAGCGCTCTTGTGAGAGCATCGTGAATAAGTTGCGTCATATGGCTGCCCAGGGCCCCTTCTTCAATATTCATTGACGTTTTTTTTAGAGAATAAACATTTTGTTTTTACTAAAACATACTGAATTCGTTGAAATTTATTTTACCATATGATTGAAAAAATTCTCAGTTTTTTATTGAACACCCGTTACCTACTTCAAATGAAAACTACACTTTATACTAACAAGTCATACTGGTAAAGTTGAAAGCTGTAGTGATTATCGCCTAGAAGTTTACGCAATCTGTTTGCAAGTCACTGAGTGCATTTTTTAATGAAGTTTCATGAACTTCCGTTTTCCTTCACAATATTCATCATTATAATTCAACTTTCAAATACCTTGAAATAGCAATATAGGCAATATAGGCAAGAAGCATTTCAAAGTTCATGAATTTGAATTATGTGCCCTTAATATCGTGCGATACCGCTAAGACGGACATGCAAAGAGTTTTCGAGAATTTGAGCCTATCCAGTATGATTTGTTAGTACGAAGTGTAGTTTTAAAATGGAGTAAAATCATAATGTCAAATGACACAATTCAACATTCTGATCAGTTTTATACCAGACACAATTCCTAAAGAGCTTCATTTAGTACAGATAGATCACAGCACCATCTTGGTGGTATGATCTAAAACAAATCTGATAATCTTTTTAAAAAATGTCCTTGGCATCAGAGATGGCATTTTGCACTAATGTTACACCAGCGCATGATATTTGTGCCTTCACAGAGGATACAACCAAAACTTACCGCACATACAGCCAAGTGCTCTTTTATTCAGTGGATGGGATGGCTTGGAGTGAGTGAACCACTCTCTCTTTGTAACGATCTCTCTCACGTGCTCTCTTCTGTCTTCGCCCACGTGCTCTTGCGTGCGATCGCTGCCGTGTACATTCGTTCGAGGGCGCGCCAGTGCTTTTTCTGTGATGCACTGGTGCGATGGATAGTGAAAACATCGTTGGAGTTGTAGAAAACGTCCGATAAAAGGAAGCGGGAGGAAACATTCTTCTTTCTTCCTTTGTTAGATAGCTTCAAAGCGAATTTGCCATCACTGCTGTATATTAGCAGAAGAGTCACGCCAGTGAGCTTACTGGGGGGCATGTGTCAGGGAATTTATCTTCATTCGCTTCTGTGAGTTTGCGAGTTCTTTTTCTCGTTCTAGAGCGATCGAGTGTTGAGTGAATAAAAACCATTTTTCCACTCACATGCGCTACCCGCATGCAAACACGGGAGTGAAAATAAATAAAAGAGAAGAACTGCCGTTGAAGTAGGAAGAGTGTGTGGAAAAATTAAAATCCGGCAAACCGGCAAAATCGGCGAAAATTATTCACCATCAGTATCTACCAAAAACAGAAAATACAGTCTGTGATGATGTTGTTTTGAGAAGGAAATAATTTCTCATCACCATGAGGCTCTAGGAGTACACAGCATTTTTTTTTGCTAGAACAAAGTTGTTAAGAGAAAGTATTGATAGTTCCGTTAGCTCATGGCAGGCTGTGGAAATTGAATAGAAGTAGTTTGAAATTGAGTGGAGGGCATTGTGAGGTAGTATTTCGAAACAGGAAACACAAACTTTTGCCAAGCATCCCCATGCGGGGTAGGTCAAGGCATGATCGAATGCACCACCTTGACTGGCAAAAGTTTGTGCACTTGATCGTGCTCGTATACTACCGATAGCTTTTTTTTAATAGTTCTAACGAACTGTCTATTTGTACCCCCAAATCCGCTACATGGGAGAGAAACTATCTCCCGCTTCTTTTGAGTTTATTTTTGGCATACGACTTCTGCTTTACCTACAGGCCCAAAGGAACGCATGTCACTTTATATTAACATTTGACGTTTAGTTGGTACGTATTTTATGTTTTTCCCACTGCATTTACTGGCTACACTGAGTTCTTGGGCTTCCGAATTTCGCTTTCAACGCAGCACCACACAATCATCAAGTGATCCGATCGGAAGCTTTCAACACTAGCACTAAATCGAATCAGGAAACGAAAATGAATGATCAACAGAAGCCAACAAATGAATCAGTAAATCGCAAAAGCAAGCAGTGATGTTCATTAAATGTTTATCTTGCCACATCACTTTTCTGTTTGACAGGTGACGCAGAACTGCTCGTTGTGTGCGTTTATTGAATAAAAAAGAGGGTGCAATGAATGATTCATGATACGATTGGAACCATCCTTGGTTGCCGAGACCGTTTCAAACTGAAGAAGAGATCAAAAATCGCTCCAAAGTACCTGATTCGGCAACCGATATGCACTTGTGACAAACAGAGCGAACCATTCGTGACCAAAGACACCATAAACCATTAGATTTACTCAACTGAGTGCCTCTTGAAACGGCTTTTACCAGACAGCACGGTTAAAAAATGTTGTTTGGGTTCGATTTGGTTTCATGCCTCTATTCCCAAGCCGGGAAGGAGTGGTATGAGGATGCTTCTGTGGAGCCCGCCAAACAGGCTTAAACTCCGTCCAATCGAAATCAACCATAGCCGCATCTTTGTTGCAAATCGGAAAATGTAACTAAAATGATACTCAATTGAGTTACACATCAGGTGCCACAACCAGTTATGCATGTTTTGTGTAGCTTGGATATTGGGCCATGACAAAGCGGATTCTTCGCAAGACCAAAAGGCCGAAGGACGAAAAAGACATGCTCAGAAAAGGAAAAAAAATGATTAAAAGGTACCGGAAACGACTGTACAGGCTCTGATGGAGCATGACAGTCGCAAATGTCGAGCGTTTCACTCAAACTCAAATAACCGACGTTTGTAATCTGACATAGTTACATATTTTTTAATACTGTGAAAATTTGGTGTCATTTTGATAACTATTGCGGATTTACCAATCAATCTAGACTATCGCAATAATTATCGGCTCACCCTTTAGTACAACTTTAGAGCAACATTACAGCCACAGACGATGAGATTGTGTTTGTCTCTCAGTAGAACTCAGTGGAAACTTAAAGATCTTGTGATTTGACTCCTCTTGACTGTTTCCTTTGGGGACTTCTCAAACTTAAGGTTAATAAACCAATAAACCAAAGACAATTGGGAAGCTTGAAACCAACATTCGAGACGCTACACACTAAATAATAGTTTTGATGTTCGGTAAATAAAATCTACGGTTTGGGTCGATAAAATAAAATTTTTACTGAGTGATCTTTGAAATTTTTTCAATTTACAGATATATAAATACCAAAGAACTACTTTAATTCGTATAAAAATATCACTGAATATTTATATTTATTTTACATATTTACTTTGAAAACTAAAAAACTGTCATTGGTCATTCACTGTTGCGTTTTTTTTTATTATCGTACAGGGCTTAAGGGTCTTATATTGTTACGAAACTTTGTCCCCGTGATATCCTCGGATATATGAGCAAAAACAATTTTTAAAAATTCGGGGTTGCCAGTGTTCCTGGAAGACGTCAATTGATGTTTTCCGATTTTCTCGAACATCGCTTACTTCAAAAATTCATAACTCAAGAATGATTCATCGTAGAACAAATTTTTTCCTCCAAACTATAATGATTTTTTTTTAAATAATCTTAAAACAAAAACCCCTTTTTTTAAAAAACGAGTAACGAGTTCATAGTCTTTCGAGCATTACTCAAAAACAAAAGAAAACATCGCCAACATTTAATTAATGTAAGCTTATAATTAGTAAACAAGAAAACATTTTTTCCAAAATTTGTCATTACTCAGACCATAGTTTTTCCGGCTTCAAGCAATTTTTCTTCATTGTGGATTTTTTTTTTTAGAATTTATTTTTCCAAGTGTTTGAGAAAAGTACATGACAGTTTGGAAAAAAAATTGTTCCACGATAAATCGTTCTTGAGCAATGAATTTTCAAAGTTAGTGATGTTCGGGAAAATCGGAATACTTCAATTGACGTTTGCTAGGAAAACTGGCAACCCTGATTTTTTTAAATATTGTGCTTTGTTCATATATCCATGAACTCTATCACAGTTTCGTAGCAATCTAAGACCCGGCATTGATTCATGATGTGCTCAGTACTTTTTGGTAGCTAATGATGCTCTCCTTTCCACAGTATTGTTCTGTAAATTTTACTGAACGTCGGTATTGCTACTGAGTTGTTCAGTAATTTTTGACAGTTGAGAGTTCATTCTTAACACTCAGCTGTTTGAAAGTCAGTAAAACTTTTACTGACTTCAGTATAGAAAAAAAACTTAGTGCGTGTTACAGCTATTCAACTAAAAATGCTCCATCGAGTCATTGAAAACTGGTTTGAATGGATCCGGGTATGCAAGAAGAGTCGTGGATTTATCCAATATATTGTTTAAATTATAATTAGCAAAGAATATTCTATCTAATAAACTCAATATCCGACATTCCCGCATAATTTGTCAGTGCTTTTCTCAATTTATAAACATACCGCCCTTATTGGTAGACCCTTGATATGCCACACAGAATGTTTACATGTGGCACAGGAATCCCTGAATTCCGAATTGGAATTAACATTTCATATTCTCATATAATTTTACTTACAATGTCACTGATCACAAACGAATAGTTCTCTTTAACTGGTTCCATCATTTACCTGTAACAAAACAAACAAAAAAAGTTCATTATATGATTTTTTCTATAAGCAGTATATTCACTATTGACGTCAGGGTATTGTCGAACAAATTCACCTATCTCTACTTGAAAAATGTGAATCAATTAAATGGAATAAGTCAACACGCATCCGCAAAAGACCCCTCGAACTCAATATCTTCTCATGACAATCTTCAAACACCCCATCGACGGAAGTGTTTATCCACTCGATTCCAACGACCGTCAAGCCCCGAATTTGCATAACCGAAACCGAAGCCAACACCCATCGAATCAATTGAGCGCCGGAGAGCATTAACCAACAACTTCCAACCACTTCCTTCCGCAAACAAACTCGAACCGCATTCCACCAATCTAAGGCATTCCAGCCTGCCAGCCGCCAACGAGTCTCACGGTCGATTCTCCCCACAATCACCAGAAAATAAAACGTGAAACGAAACGAAACGAAACGAAACGAAATCGAAATCAAGTGCGCTCTTATCTTCCACCCAGTCACCGTCAGCCATGCGGAGTCATGGATGGGACCAGAGGAGTTCACCGACCTCGAGCGAATCTGTCGAGTACCCAACGGTGGTCACAACCTCTCATCTCATCTTTTCTCTCCCACTTCGTATGGGTTTGCGGGAGAAAGAAAGTGAATGAGAATGTGGCTGGGTTTCCTCGGGTGAAGATATCTGACGGGTGGCTGAGTCGGTAACGGCTACACAATCGCGCTCGGATGGGCACCCGGGGATGATTAAATAGGTCAATTACATACAGCGTCAACCCGCTAATCCGGAGCCCGTTAATTCGATGATTCGATAATCTGAAAATCACGGTCACTTAGAGCTAGATTTCACGCGATATGCAATAACACGAGTTATCGCCTAAATCAGATGTGTTTTATGAAAGATTACAAACATTGTCGTTGTTTACGTTTACTTTGGCTTGCAAACTTCTCTTATTTCAAATTAAGGTATGCATTAAAAACCTGGACTGATTTTAACGGTTTTTCATGCGATTGCCCGATTGCAACCTGGTGTTGAATCCACCTATGCATCGCCAATCGTAGCAACCCTGTGGTGTACAGAAAAAATGACAGCGATATCAGTTGATTTGCTGCTACCATGGCAAAAACGATCAAGCAACTACGCACGATGGTTTATTCCGCCCACTATATCACAAAACATTGCGACTGTTTGAGTGGATTGAAAATAATGAAAGGTTTGTGTCCCAGTTAGTTGGAAAATAGCAGATGAGCTTGGAAATCAATAAGCCTACACGGATAAGAATCCACACATATTTATTGGTAAAAATCCATGTAAAATTCCACATAATCTTCATTTAAACTGAACCCTCTGAGATACACAAATGAATTTTATGTGGCAAATGAAAGGTATGTGTGGCCACACATAGTGCTTATGTGTACACATAGAAAGTATGTGTGGTGACAAATAGATTTCATTTGTTCATTTGCAGTCTAAATTTCATTAAGTTGTCTATAGCCACTGTAAAGAAATTCAATTCTGCGCTTGTATAAAGCATCACAACTGCAGCGCAGATGTCCCGAGGTTTCACGTTCCATGTTACAGTAACGAAAGATATCATTCTGAACCTTGGTCAGGTTTTTCAAATGATATCTACTAGGGCAGTGTCTGGTTACTAGGCCAGTATAGGTACATGGACTATGGACTATGGACTATGGATGGTTATGGACTGAACAAACTTTATCTGGTTGAACTGATCTGGCAATAGCTGAGTAGCAACCACGGGCGATCAATCGTGCTCATGCTCATGCTAATCCACAAAATTGAATCTAGAGCTCTCTCTGTGTGTGTGTGTGTTTTTTTTTTAAGTCATGTACTGTGGAACAGACATGGACCTGTATGACCATTGCACAGTGGTTTAGAATGCGAATTTAACTGGAAAGATACATTTTCAGCATAAGTTAGAAGTTTTGGAGCAAAATTGTCTTCCACATAGTTGTTTCGAATAACAAGGTGCTTCCTTTGGTATGAATAAAAACTAGAGTTGCAGAAATGAAGGTACATTGTTCAAGAAAGTTGTAGAATAAAAATTTTCAAGCAACTCTGATGGTATAACTTTTGCTGTACCTTTTGATATGACCGAACTGGAGCATTTTTTCCTACGTAGCGTAGGGTATCCCTATAAAAATCAGTAATTTTGCTGTAACTTTTTTATTTCAAATTTCTAAGCAAAGGTTGATTCTAGAACAATAAAAGTTACAACTTTTGGTGTGCTGAAATTGTCTTTACCGTATGTCAAACAAAAGTTATTATGTTTTTTGTTAACAAAATGGGCCTTTTTCAAATGTTGTTTTTTTAGTTGGAACAAACAAAAATATTGTTTCTTAACAGCATTTGGAAGGTTTTTTTTTATTATTGCATATCATGTCTGAAAACTGGAGATAGGTTATTTTTTTTAAATTGAGTAAAACACATTTGAAAAAGGCGTTTGAGTTTTATAATAAAATGTTAATTACTCACTAACAGTAAGAGACATCGGAAAGATTTGTTGTTGGCAAATTTGAAATAAAAAAAGTTAGAGCAAATAATTTGTTATTTTCTGTTGGGACACCGGAAGAAATTCTCTAATTCCGTCATACCAAAAGGTACAGAAAAAGTTTTATCATCAAAGCTGCTTAAAATAATTTATTCTACAATTTTTTTGAACAATGTATGCCTGAAAAAAACATTAAATTTTCTGCGATGTTTAATACATTTAAAGGGAATGCCACATTTGACATAAATTAATGGGATCTTAAATGTAAATTTAGGCCAGATTTCGCTGGAATCAGGTCGGTTGGAAGAGTTCAAATAATATTTTATGCTGTATGAAATATTGCAAACATTTGCATTGTGTACTTTCACTTTGGCTTGAAATTAAACGAGGTGAAATTTTACGTGGTTGTTATAATTCATTATATTTTTTCTGTGAATAAAAGCTCCAAATAATCTCAGTTTTTACGATTGTTTTGGGTTGCAATTGAACGAAGGGAAATTTTACACGTCTCTAAAAATTCACTATGTTTTTCTGTGTATACTTAAATAGTTCCCGAGCTGAAGAAAATAACATATGAATACCTATTTTTGATCTTCATAAATGAAGTTGGTATTAATGAGCACAGCTGCTGTGCTGAGCATGCTGTAACATCCTCAAAAACACACTCACCACCTCCTGAGAAATAAATTAATTTCTGGCACCACTATCAAGATTCGATTGATTGTTATCTCACTATTTTGTTTCACTCTCGCTTGCACTGATGTGATGTGAATGGACCTTAATTTTTTTGTATGGATCGTCACGTTTTCCCAAACCCCCCGTCCCCCCCTACCACGTGACATAACTAATGGACGTTCCCTAATGCAATGAGGCCTATACAGGTGGCGAAGAGCAAGGTGTTTTTCAGTATTAGTAACGAATAATGGGTAAACAATCATGATTTCGGGTAGTGACGTAAAACTCCAAAAACATGCGAATGATAACCAAATAAGTTAAGTTTTTGTCCGCATCCTTTTAGTTCACAAAAAGGCATTTTTCAGCCGAAACCTTTTAAAAACTATACCAATTACCGAAAATGAAGATTCCACCTTGTGATTTGCTGCTGTTGTAAATTGATGTTTTTAGAGATCTACGTGACGCATGTTTACATAAAAACAGGCTGTGCATCATCTCACGAACACAATGACAGTATTTTGCATTACACTAATACAACTTAACCACCTCTGCGCCACCAGTATTGACCTCATTGGCGTTAATGTGCGTAGAATAAACGTCAAAAAAAAAATCCCTAGTTGCCAGATAGAATAATTTTTCGATAGTAGTATTGCCAGATATGTTGACACACAGCAACACCTTCCAAAACACCGAAACATAAACACAACGTGGCAGAGTGACTAACTCCCTGGCCTTGACTCAAATTGCTATTCGCATAACTTTGTGGGAATTTTTTAATGGTGTTCTCCTCAGTATTTTACCTCTTATGCAATGCTCTTATATACCAAGGTCAGTCATCAAGATATTCGTTCCAGCTCGGGTTTTCATTATCTAATTCTAATATCTAGACAAAATCGGCAAAAGGTCGAAAGTAACAATTGTAAACAATGACTACAAACGTAAATTTCCTGGAAATTCCAGGTTGCTAACATCTATATCCAATACCGACGGAAAGGTAATAACTCCCTGTATCTGTTTATGGTGCTATTTTGTTTGTGGGAGCAAGCAAATCCCAAGAAAATACGCTAGAAGTCATTGTTTACAAGTGTTATTTTCGACCTTTTGACTATTTTGTCTAGATTATGTTCTATGAACGTATTGCCACCGACAAACCGACATGAATGACAAAAGAAAATGACTGAATATTTCTGTTCAAATTATACTACTGACATCTATCTTTGTGTTCGCTGAGAACGTTTATTGAAGCCACGAACATGCTTGGGAACTTGATATGCAGGTTCATGTCCATGCTATTTGGACACATTTATTTCATCTAGATAAAATGATTCTATAGGTTTTGACAGATGGGATCGCTGCATATTTGAATCGGTCGTTATGGATTTTTGATCAATAGTGAAGATTGAGTTTCATGTCGGTGGTATTACGCTTCGTTGCACCTGAAAAAATTGAAAGTATTTGCTCCTTATGTGTATTCTCTGATGGACAGGTACAGCAGTAGTGGATTCAAATTAGATTTTATACGAAATGTAGTATCGAAAAAAAGTCCATCGTTCTACTGCAAATCTTCCAAATTTTTACCGTTGGTTTGTATTTGAAGTAGAACGATGGCTTGTTTTGCGTTATTATATCTAAATGAGCTTCATTATCTAATAAATTGACCTTTTTTAAACATCAATAGCACGTCTAAATATTTATTCAAAGAGATGAAAAAATCACTATTTATGCAACATAATATAATAAGCAGCTTAGTTGCTTTTTTTAAAAATTGCTAGGTGACCGCTTGGACTCCCTTAGAATTTGTACATCATTTTGAAAGGTATCAATTGTTTAATGAATTAACGTTATGTTTAGCTGCTAATACCTGCTAACCAGTAAACTACACACTCAGATTATTTTACAGAAATCTGTAAAGTTTTACCGAATTCTCAACAGCTGATCGTTCGGTAATCCGATTTTACGGATTTTGGTAAAATTTTACCGAAATCCGGTAATTTTTTTAAATATATCTGTAAAATTTCACCGAAATCCGTAAAAAAGGATTACCGAACATTGAGAATTCGGTAAAACTTTACAGATTTCTGTAAAAAAATCTAAGTGTGTACACATCTTCAAAGATAGCTAAAAAAGTTCATTAAAACGACGTAAATCTTTTAAATGAAGAGATAATGATTAGTTGTCTTCGACAAAAACGTATATTTTAAGAGTCTTACAACTTTGTGAAATATTTAAAAAATGGTGAAATTCAAATTAAAAAGTTATGATTAAAAAAAGAGTTTTAAGGGGGTATCACAATTTTCATTCTTTTTTCACCCTACAACTTCGTCCAGTTTAGAGATAGAAAGTTTTTGTATTGTACAAAGTTTCATGAATTGACCTAATCTACAATGTTTTCATACATGGTTATCGACTTGAACCAGAAATAAAAAAGTAATTTTTTATTATCCACCCCTTAAATCAATTTGTTTTAACACAAAAATAAAGTACTCAAGAAATGTAGAAACATTGTAGAAGAAATCAATGGGCCACACCTAATAGTTTTGCCACAAATACCCATGTCCCACTTTTTGTATTTCGTCCCACTGTAGGACATTCAGAATATATATACATGTATTTTGTTAAGTTCGATACACTATTTTTACAGTGCTACTAGTGGTCAGTTTTCAAATGTTTTGACAGTAGACTGTTTGAGATTCTTCGTAAAAAGTACTGTTACGATTCATAAAAAACTTTAAAAAATTGTGAGCGATGGAATCCGAGGTATAGAAATTAATTTTGGACACCCACGTTGAAAATTCTAACCTGATTCAGGTGAAACAATACTATGTCAAACGTTCCGTGATCGGAAAACCATTATTTGGATGGATCACAATAACTGTCGGGGCTACATGGGTCTCCCACAGGGATCATGTTTAAGCCCCCTTCTGTATAATTTTTATGTCAAGGACATTGACGGTTGTCTAAGTGACAACTGTACGTTGAGACAACTTGCAGATGACGGCGTAGTGTCTGTCACGGGATCCAATGGGATCGATCTGCAAGGACCCTTACAGGATACCTTAGACAATTTCTCTACTTGGGCTCTAGCGCTAGGATCGAAATATCTACGGAGAAAACTGAGTTGGTACTTTTTTTCTAGGAAGCACAACCCTGCACAACCGAAGCTTCAAATTTGGGGTACACCGATAACTCATTCTATGTCATTTAAATATCTTGGGGTCTGGTTCGATTCTAAGTGCACCTGGAGATCCCATATTGAGTATGTGAAGCGAAAGTGCCAGCCAAGGATCAACTTTCTCTACACAATTACCGGAACCTGGTGGGGAGTTCATCCACAAGATCTTCTAACGTTGTATCGGACAACGATTTTGGCGGTTATGGAATACGGTAGTTTTTGTTTTCAGTCAGCGGTGTTCAGTATTCAGTATCGGTGTCTTCGTATCGCGATAGGTTGTATGCACTCGACTCATACCATGAGTCTTGAAGTGCTGGCAGGCAGTGCTAGTGTTTGCTTCTCCGATTTCGAAAATTCCGTTCATTTTGATTTATCCATGAAGCAGGAGCTTCATGGAATCTCAGAGCACCATCGTCCTATGATTGCTCCGGTAACATTTGCTGCAATGTTTGGCCAAGTTGATTCCACTAACTCGTTATTCACTGATGGATCTTTGATAGAGGAATCAGCAGGCTTTGGTATATATAATGAAATTTAAAGGGCCAATCGTAAACTTCAAGCTGCTCCTTGTTCCGTATATGTCGCTGAATTAGCGGCGATACACTTTATGCTAGAAATAATTGCCTCACTCACACCAAAAAAGTACATCATTTTCACGGATAGGCCTATAATTGAGGCCGTAAAGCACGTCTTAGTGCTTCATTTTCGCGTTATTTAATCATCACCTTTGTATGGCTCCTTTCTCATTGTTCGATTTTGGGCAATGAGAAAGACGACTCACTTGCAAAAATGGGCGCTATGGAAGGCGACCAGGAAGCAGATTACATAATTTGGTCATGTGCTGAGAGCATCATGGAATCAGATCTGAGTTTTATCCCCCAAACTCTCAAAATAACTGATATAAATAAATATGAAAACTTGGCTCTGTAAAGCAGATTTGATTGAGCCTGTACAAATAAATTAATTTAAAAAAAAAACATTATAGAGACAAGTTTTTTGATGATTCATTTGAGTGCATCTGAAGAGATCTAAATTAACATGAAGTTTTCAAAGTGTGTAGCTAGATTTAGTTTCTGGCCCATAGTACACTGTAGACGTGACCCGCTCAATATATCTTCGCTGAATATAAATAAATCTCTTTCAACATTGTTTTCGGATTGAATACTCTGCAGAAGATTTATTTTATTTCGGAAATAGTATTCATCGTCTGGCAACTGTAAAGAGCTTGCATCCACAAACACTTTCATTGTGCCAGCTTGACCAAGGTCCAGTCTCCCTCGAGTCAGCACACTTCATAAGCACCTCTTTTGGTTCGGTACCGCGCGCCGTCACATTTATCATCGTCATCATTATCATCATCATCATCATCTTGATCGCGACACTGTTATTTGTACGCTAGCAAACGACGCCGGTCAAGTTAAACATAATAAAATCTACTCCTGCCGGATCCAGCGTCGCTGCTTGTGGATGCTTCGAATACCGCCATCTGCCTGTCATAAACTCAAATTTGGCTTGACTCGCCCTTTGCGTCTCTGACTGATGCCGCTGGGAATTGGGTGAGGAATGTTTTGTTGTATGCTCTTTTTTGTGCACCTCTCGCTGACTCTCTTTCACTTTCTTCTTTTGTCTTGCACCCCGATGTGGATGCTGCTGCTGCTGCTGCTGCTGCCACTGGAATCATCAAGGGACAGATGATTGCTCTCTTATCGTGTTATTAGTGCCAAAGAAAGGCTTGATGCACTTCCATTCTCTCATTTATGAAATGTAAGGTGAGGGGCATCAGCTGCAATTGCACATGGGAACAAGATCGTTTTCTGTTTTTGGTGTTGTTTTACTGCGTGGTAATTGTTCACCTTGGAAGATCCGTATAGGTTTATAGGTAAGATGTGCAATATATGGGTGGAAGGCGAACTGTTCCCATATTAATCCTAATCTGAATCAAGAGACTACCGAAGTAACCACATAGCTGTATATAGATACATAAGTTTCACAATATATTACGATAAACGTTTATGGTAAAAAGCAGTTTTATCTTATATGAGTCATTGAAGTCGAATTATAGTCGAAAGAGGCCCTGTCCTGTCGAATTAACGCTAGCGCAAATGGTCTATTTTAGTCCTAAGACTTGTGTATTTAGAGCATAGCGGAGTATTTCATTGCATAAAGCTTGAAATGGAACCATCAAAAATGTTATATTTTTTATTTGAATTTCCAGATTTCCAGAATGTAAATTGTAGTCACTAGAAATTATGAACTAGAAAATGGCGCTGCAGTTAATCTTTGCCAAATGAAGTTCAAGACAGTTGCCGTCCTAAGCAAAGTTGCTGAGGATGTAAAATGAAGATATTTGAAGTATCGCATTTCTTCGATACCGTACCGCAGAGATGGCCCTACACCCTTTCTTTGCCAATCTGCCATCTCTTCGGCAAGATGTTGAACTAAAGTGAAAATCTTACATTAGGACGAAGGACATACTGAAAAACTTTGCCAAAGACGGCAGCTCTCTAGAGCTTCATTTGAAAAGATATACTGCAGTGTTATATCTGCGGCAAGATCTGGAACTAATTTGATAATGTCAAAAGACGACAAATGACATACTGAGAAACTTTGTCGAAGACGGCAACTAGTCTTGAATGTTGTTTATGTTCAATTCTGTTGAAATAAAAACCTTCCCTTTATAGCAGATTACCGGTGGCCACTGCTACTGGAACAAGGTTTTTTCTACAATAATGCATTTTTGAGACCATAACCTTTCAAAAAGGGTACAATCATTGTGTCTAGATTGCAATTACATAGTTCTTGAAAGGGTTGAATTCTGGGTCAATATTGACCCTAATGTCTTGTGCGTCAGTTTTTTTTTTTTTAAATACTCGAGGAAAGTTAAACCCAAATGTGTTTCTCCTATTTTGGAATTCGAAAATATCGCACGACTGAACGATGAATGCCGGTTGCTTTAAGGCTCTAAGTCATAAGAGAAATGGAATTTTATATGACAACTGCAGAATATAAAGAAAGTAGAAAGTATTACAACATACATTTTGTCGTTCTAGAAATAACATGTACAGGGTGCGGCAGAAAATAATGCCTCCGACATTGACTGCCATGTGCGTGTTATGGTTGACATCAGGGTTTTCACACTAGGGTGTGATGTTTTGTAGGCTCGTGCTTCAACATATGCCCAAATCGAGTAATCCAACGGATCAAGATCTGGACTGCTAGGGGGGCACAAATCCTTCGGCCAAAACTTCATGTTATCGTTCAACCATTGTTGGGTTCGATTGGACGTGTGACACGGCACTCCATCCTGCTGTAGGACAACGTGTTGGTCCTCGGAGAAGTTGGCCTTCACCCAGGGAAGCACTTGGTCCTTTATAATATCGATATACACTTCGGTATTGATTTTAACTCCAGTATCAATGAAAACAGACCGCATTTTCAAACCGTTGGACGCCACCAAGCCAAACATCATGACACCAGCCTGATGTTTGGTTTGAAATTTGAATTTCACTTTTTCCGGAACGTTCTCCATTTTCTGCGGTGAAATGAACCGGGCCGTGTGGCTGTTGGCCACAGCGTCGATGCTGAAAAACTTTTCGTTGGAGAACAGGATTAACATTTTTTCCTTCTTCAACAAGGAAAGCAATCTCTTGGAACGAGTCACTCGTAGTTCCTTGACCCGGTCCGTAATCAAGTGGCGTTTCACTCTGGCTCTGGAAGATGCATGCAGGTCTTCTTTGATGATTCTCCGCATAGATTTTTTCGAAATATTGGCTTCCTTTGCAAGTTTTCTAATGCAACACACCGGATTTCGAGCAATTTTTGCACGGACTGATTTGATCACGTTCGGCGTGCGTGCAAAGCACGCACGTCCGCTTCCCGACTTTCCTTGCTTAGGACCATCCTGCAGGGACTATTTTATGCGGTATAATGTTGCCAAATGGCACCCTACCACCTTGGCAATCTCTTTTGGCTTCTTCTGGGCGAGCAACAAACTGGTGATCACTTCTTTCGCGAACATTTTGGCGAGTTTGCAATAAAATAAATAGAATGTTTGGATGCAGCACTTGAAAGTAAACATAAAAAAATACACTTTCGACAGAAATTAGTCACTAGCTACACGAATTAACCCAATACTCAAGTTTGAATATTTTCGCATTATTTTCTGCCGCACCCTGTAACTGAAATTTTTTTCCGTCAGCAATTGCTTGCAAGTTTGCGCACACAAGGCTTTTGTGGACTGCCCAAAGGAAATTCGACTTCTTTCACCACGCTAACGCTCTGAGATAATTTCAATCGTTCTAAAGGGTGTATTCGATAAAAATGGCACATAGAAAATCTTCTGTAACTTTTGAATCGTATGAGTAAAAAACCTAGAAATTTGAGTAGATCTTATCCATAGTGTATTATTTACATCTGCCAAGTTTCAAAGTTATACATTCAGTAGTTCCAGTCATGTCGTCGAAACAAAAAATTGTCCGTGAGAAAATTTTGTGCACTCACAATCAAAATCCAGGGGCGTCCCACCGGTGGATTGCTAAAAGGCTTGGAATTGCAAATACAACTGTGTCTCGTGTAATAAAAACCTTCAAGGAGCGTCTAAGTGTCCAAAGGAAGGAAGGAAGTGGTCGTAAAAGTGGTCCAATGGACAGTAAAATGGCCAGGAAAGTCGTACAACAATTCAAGAACCGTCCAAACATGTCAATTCGAGATGTCGATAAAAAGTCTAAGGTGTCAGTCGGTTTTGTGCAGAAAACCACGAAGCGTGCTGGGTTACATGTTTACAAAGTGCAAAAAGCCCCAAACCGGAATGAAAAACAAAACATCACTGCGAAAACCCGCGCCCGGAAACTTTACACGGAGCTGCTCACCAAATCCGGTTGCATCGTGATGGATGACGAAACATACTTCCGTCAACTTCCTGGGCAAGAATGCCAAGTCGAAATTCGATGTTCCGGAGGGTGTTCGAAAGAAGAAACTATCGAAAATTGCAAAGAAGTTTCTAATCTGGCAGGCGATTTGCGGATGTGGTGAAATAAGTCACTTCCGGAACAATAAACGGTGCGATTTACACGGAAGAGTGCCTTAAGAAGCGTCTCTTGCCATTCATTAAGAAACACAAAGGATCAACTCTGTTTTGGCCTGATCTAGCATCCTGCCACTACGCTCGAAACGTATTGGAGTGGTACCGAGCCAACGGAGTCAATTTTGTGCCAAAGGATATGAACCCACCAAATTCACCGGAACTTCGTCCAATTGAAAAATTCTGGGCAATCATGAAAACGGAACTTCGCAAACATCCCAAAACTATAAAAAAGAATTGAAGAAAATTTGGGTAAAAACAACAAAAACACTGGGAAAATCGGTTGTACAAAATTTGATGGGTGGAGTGAAAAGGAAGGTTCGGGCATTCGGGATGGGAGACGAAATTGAATAAAACAAATGTTGTTAATCAAAACTCATTAGTAGTTCTTCATTCCCTGAAAATTTCAAGAAAATCCGATAATCAGATAAATTTTGATGAGTATATATGTGTGTGCCATTTTTATCGAATACACCCTTTACTTGCCATAAAACGAACAACATGTACAAATCCTACCAAATCACCATCATCGGTTTGGTGCGATTTCTACATCTGTTTTGGACGAAATCAGCAAATACGAACTATAAGAAGTCGTTCTCAGCAAGCACAACGAAATCATCGAAAGCCTTAAGTTGGAAATTATGAACGAGCTGAAGAATGAATTACGGAACAACTTTACTGCGCTTATCAACTTCAACTCATAAACGCCGAGGTCTTCGAAGCGCCCCGAAAATGCTAATGTTTCCGTTCGTAGTCGACTTTTTGGCAGATCAAAATCAAAAAAGCCTCCGTAAGAGCCTCTCATGCGTGGCTCAGCCAAGTCAGTATCCCATTCACTTGGCAACTTGGCGCCCGTAAATCAAGATTTTAGCCGAAAATTTTGGCTGTACCTGTCACGAATGTCCCGCGATGTAACCGCCAAGCAGGTACGAGTTTTAGCAACGCATCGCCTCAGCACCAACAACGTGGAGGTTTTAAGACTAGTAGTCAACGGAAAGGAAGTCCGCTCCATGTTTTTCGTCTCCTTCAAAGTTGGACTGAATGCAAATCTGACGGAAAAAGCTCTTTCCTCATCAACTTGACCAAAAGGCATCTATTTCCGGGAATTTAAGGATACTAGATCCGCCGAAACTTTTTGGAAACCTTCACAAGCTCCGACTCTTGCTCCGCCTAGAAACGGTACGTTTCAAACTGATCAGTGGGCGTCGGGAGATGGCACTATGGAGGAAGCATAACTGAACCGCAACATGCAGTAGGCAGTACCATGTAAACCTCTTCTCAGTTCAACACAGTCCCGCCTTTTGCTGTCATCGTCCGTCGCAGTCGTAACGGTCCTGATGTCGCTTCTGGCGAAGAGGTTCTCCAAGCAACTAATTCAGGCAAGTAACCGCAATAAGTAGAACGTACTCTTCCTGATGAACCTTCCAATTTCAGCCTTCTTTGTCCTACTGATGCCTCCACTAGACCACCGTTATCAACGCCCGCCAGCCAGCTACACACCTGTCATCTCACCGATGCTCGTCATGAACATACATCGACCGGCACTTAAACCGGTCTGTGACGCACGTCACAAAGCAGTACGGAAGCTCAACTGTGCCCACTGCTGGTTTCAGTGATGTTCTATTTGATAGTTCCAGTCGTCAATGTCGTCCCAGCCTTGGATCTAGTGATGGCGACAGGGCTCGCCTCGCCGCCATCTATGGCAAGTATTCTTCATCTAATGACGTTACTCGGGCTGATGATGCGACATATTTCTGATCGCTGTTTGCCTCCTCATTGAAAGCCATTCTGTACTACCAGAACGTTCGCTCGCCGGGTACCAGATGGCATGCAGTGACGTATGACGATGTTTACGTTTTTACGGAAACCTGTCGACCGTTTGTCGACAGCCATGAAAGCTGTATCGGGTGAAAATCGAAATCCTGAGACCACAGCGACGACACTAGGCCAGATTTGGCATCTTGCCATTACGGAAAAAAGGCCATAGATTGGTATGCTGCCAACAACGTTCAAGTGGTGCCCAAGGACAAGAACCCTCCCAACACGCCAGAGCTCCACCCAATCGAACAATATTGGGCAATCGTCAAGCGGAACCTTAAGAAAACCCAAAAAGCTGTTGTGAGAGAGAGACAGTTCAAGGCAAACTGGCGTTCTGCGGCGAATAAAATGGACGAGGAGACTATACAAAATCTTAGGAAAGGTAATTCGCATTCGGTTAAAAGGAAGCTTAGCTGAATATTTCCCCTTTATTCTATATTAACTGAACTTGAAAAAGAAAAAGAATTTGACTTATTAATATAAACTTTGATCGACTCATACATATTACTGTTTGACCAAATTTTGATCGGAACACCCTTTAATACGTGTCATGGTCGACAATAGATTTTTAATCGTACTTTATATTATTGTAATGTATATGTATGGTTATTTTTATTCGGGTGTTCCTTCGTTTGGCCTGATTCGAGTGTGTGAATGCATGTATTTAATTTGAACGATGTTAGATAATGCTGATTTGTAATTTGGCAGCGGAATAAAAAGAATCGAAACGGAGTTGGTTACGTCCTGGAAGACGCCCCAACGTCGACCGTTATTTCCATTTCGGTCATGAGCAGCATGTTTAAGGACTACTTCAACGACATGCTAACCTACGACGACAAGCACTTTCTTCGTCTTCATGCGACGGGAAATGTTCCTGGACATGATGCGACCACTCATCTGATGACTTTTTCCAGCTAATTTGCGATTCAGCTGGAAAAGTCGGCTTGAGTCCAATACAAAAGTGCTCTGCAGCCTTACGGATGTTGGTGTACGTTTCTTTGACGAAAATGAGAGGATTGGGGAGTCAACCAGCCTCCTGACCCTACGGTTTTTTTTGCAAAGCTATCCTCAAGACTAATGGCCAACACCGGAGGAGAAGCGAAAACTTATGAATGAAAATGCTTCCTAAAAGTTCGAAATAGAGTCGCATGGTTTCAGGAAACTTCTCAGAAGCTCAGGGAATTTTCAGGATATTTCTTAGAAATTTAGAAAAATTCACCGTAGTTTTACGATTCTTCCTGATTAGGGAAGAAAATCAGGGAACTTTCCAGAAAATTAGGGATTCTTCCAAAAGAAAGAGCTTCCCAAAAGTTCAAAAGACTTATCAAAAATTGTCGGGTATTTCTCAAAAGTTCATTTAACTACCCAAGATGTTCAGGGAAGTTACCAGAATTCACGAAAACTTTCCTAAAGTTAAGGTTACTTTATAACATAACTTACTTTAGTTCAAAGAACATTCCAGGAATTCCTGAAGCCATTCAAAAGTGTTTGGATCTTTCTAGAGGTTCAAAGAACTTCTCAGGAGTTCTTGATACTTCCCAGAAGTATCGAAACCAACTCAAAGGTTCAGAAAACTTGTTGGTGTTAATGAATTCAGAAAACTTCCCAGAACTTCAGGCAACAATCCACAAAGATCAGGGAACTTCTCCAATGATCAGAATCTACCATTAGATGTTCAGAGACCGTCCAAGAAATTCATAGAACTTCCCAAAAGTGCGCAGAACTTCCCAAAAGGCCCAAAAGGGCACAAAACTTCCCAGATGCTCAGAATACTTCCCAAAAAGTCAGCAAATTGTCAGAGGTCTTGGGACCTTCCAATAATTTCAGAGAACTTCCCCAAAGATTGGGAAACATTGTAGAATTTCAAAAAACGTCCAAGAAATTCAGGAAACTTCTGAGTATTTTTAGGATACATTCTAAGATTTTTTCTATAAGTTCATGCAGTTTCCTAAGAATTCAGGGATCTTCCCAGAAGCTTGAGAAACTTCCCAATAGTTTAAAGAACGTCTTAGCAGCTCAGGGAACTTCTTACTTGTTCTAAGAAAAAATTAAGCTTCTTCCAAAAAAATCCAAAAATTATGTACTCTTTCAATGTTTAATCAAATTCGTAGCATTTTCGCCGTATCACAATCTTAGAGATACTGAGAAGTTCATGTGAGGTATTTCTATTTATATCACAGAAATACCACAAACTAATTGAAAGAATAGCAAATCGACCATCTTCCCAGATTTTTTTTCAATTTCTTGTAAATTATTAAAATATTTGGGATACTCTACATTTTATCATAAAAGAGGTACAAAAGTAGTTTCCAAAAAGTTCTTTCTGTTCCGTGGATGATCAGTAAACTTTTTGGAAGTTCAAAGTTTCCAGAAACGTCGAGAACTTTTCGGCAATTCAATGGACTTTTCTAAAGTTTCACCACTTTTTTCCTCAAAAGAGAGCGAGCAAACTTCATGATTATCTTGGAACTTCCAATAAGTTTATTCAACTTCCGAGAAACTTAATCAACTTCTGTCAAGTTCATTATATTTCCGCCTTAATAGATGTTTCAAAGATCATAGTAATTCAGAAAAAAAATTTATACAATTCGTGTAGAATTGCAAATGAATAATATGATTTTTAAATACAATTCCTGGAAAAATCAAATATTTTTCGAACTTTTTCTCCGATCAATCTATCTTCAAGATATCATCGATTTCCCTCAGAAATTTTATCAAACCTGCTATTGTAAAATGTATTCTCTTCTCCAGAAGATAAGCCTGAATATCCTGATAAACCTAATCATGACCGATCCATCAATAAACCGATTGTTTACTTTGAAGACTTCATTATTTTTTATTTCCGAGTAATCGAAATAGTTTTCGAAATCGAATTGGCAGCCAAATTGTCGTAAAGTCCACAACAGCCACAATTCCGGGAGCACCTTCATTTCGAACTAATCGCCCGCACCAAACATGGCCACTTTTGAGCTCATAAATATACCTCAGAATATACTCAATAAAATTGAGTTATTGTTGAGCTGAAATTTTACTCATTAATTGGTATTATCAAACAGCGTGTAGTGTTTTGGAACGATATTTTTCTTGTTCCAAATTTCTGCAAGAACAGATCATAACATATACCAGTTTTAAATTGATGCAAAATAGATCCGATGTGAAACAAAATCTGCATCAACGGAGCAGCGATTTTTTGCGTTTGGTTTAAAAAAAAATAAATTCAAACCACGATTTGGACCACCGTTGGAGATGCCACTAGTACACCAGAGTACCAATTTCTGATGTAAAACTGATTGGGGTACTGGAAATTAGGACTGTTGTTACATTCTATCATTCTTTTTGCTTCATCGAGGATGTGATTTAAAGACCTACATGTAAGTGACTTTATCCGTGTTATGAGTAGACTAATGTTCAACTATAAACTTCATGGACAGCAATCTTTGCTGGTGTAGAAACGGTTATGATGGCATTGATCACATAGTCTAGCGAAGTACGGATATTGATGCTACCAGAGCTCTTAAAAATCAGTCAAAATGATGGCAGTCGCCAATCATCGCTCAGATGTACATTTGCACGATTAACAAAGAAAATCGCTAGTGACAATTCAATTCTCCCCTTGGCATGTTGCGAGCAAAGTGGAGCAAACACCAGAAAAAAACCACAAATCGTAGGACAGACCGGCCAGACAGACTGGCGACGATGATCAATTTGTCTCGCAATTTGTACCACTCGATCATCCGTTGCGCGTTCGGGATGATATGAACCGTAAACATGAATGTTACAATTACACACCCTTCCGACCGGCCGACCGTCGAACGGCAACAGTTTGTGGGGGCAGCGTGTTGTCGGTTGCGCACGCTAATCGATTTGGTCGTTTGCACCATGTGACGTGTGGTGTGGGTTTTTTTTGCTCTCAGATGACATCTCCCGTTGCATGCGGTTATGTTGTTCCGCTTATGTGACGTTATTATGGTGGATTCGCGTGAAACGGACCGATCCGTGTGTGGTGCTGGGATGGTTGATAAAAAAAAGTAATACAACTCACCTGTAATATGCCAATTAGTAACGTTGTGTAGAATAACCGTGTCAACCGCATCGTTCAATCCGGGGCCTGCTGTGTCTGAAAAGGAATTCGAAGGAAAATTGACTGTCAGTGAAATGAAGAACACGGATACATGGTAAATAAAAAGTACAATGAAAGTGAATATGTATGTTGTCGTGTATGTATGAGTCTAGAAAAATATGCAAGTGGCGCCATATTTTAATATTTTTGACATCATTATATATCATAAGGCAAATTAATGAAATTCATACTGGTTTTTTTGTGGCAAATAACCATAAAGCGATCTTACCCAAATAGCACACTACGATCATAATTAGTTCTAGTAACTTGAATATGACTTAACAAGTTATATTTATGTTATCTCAACCAAATGACAACAAGTGTACTACTAGGGTATGCAATCTTATCTTCGCAGAGTGTACACCCAAAACCCCAGAGGTTCAAATGATACAGTAATTTGCATGTTATACACTTTTATCGTGGACACCCTTTAAAGGTTGCTAGCTATATTATCGCACTCGAAAGATTCTAACGTATTCCATTCTACTTCCCTTCTCGTGATTTCAGAGTGACTTGTGCACACTGGGCTCGCGACCTGGTATGGAGTTTGTGCCAGTAAGATCTCAAACAGACCCGTATCACTATCATCACGTCACAAATCAAACAAAGTCACTACAGGTAGGTCCCGTTAATCGTTGGGATGGTGGTCGAACATTTTGGCCAACAAGCCTGGAAAGAATTTAAAGGGAAAATCTGATAGAAGCTACCAAATATAGGCACGATCATCTTAGATTGGATGGAACTGTGCACATTTCTAGTCCGTGCATTCACGAAGGATGTGCAAGTCTCGTGGCCGTAAATTAATACCGGTCAAATAAATCTAATCTTGTTAATGGTCAACCGGTGAACATTGTTCGATTTTAGCGTCCACCGAAGTCTAAAGTATGCGCGATTGTCAGCCATAATGCTCCTTACTATCTTTCTGCTGGTGTCATTACCTGCGGTCACCAATAAGCCCAGATACACGAATTCGTCTGTAGCCTCGATTTCATCACCGTCAATCTGAACTCGTGGTGGGAGGCTAACATTGTCTTCTTGTGAGCCACTTTCCCTCATTATTTGGCCTTTAACGCGCCCAATCAAACAGCATATTCCAATTTAAACAATTAACATAAGGTAAAGAACGTCACGTTACTCTTTTGACACATGGAGAATACATAAGAGATTTTGGGTACCTTTTGTACCACGTGAAAGTTCTTATCTTGGTGGACACTTTGCAGTGGAGTACAAGACAACAAATAATCTATGACAGTAGGAGACTTCTTTGTAGAAAATGTCACAGCTGTACACTTTTCTGGAATTAGGAGCACATAGTTCACTGTGATATTTTGTATTGTATCTAGATCTGTTGTTGTTGAAATTTAAGAGAAAAATTCAGTGGCCCAAGATGACTACTTTGGGGAATGCCAAAGAAGGCAGCGCACGGAGCAAGCACTTCATTTGTCAATTTTACCGATGTCGAGGTTAGTTTTATCGAAAGAGGTGGATTAGACCGTTTAAATCATCAGTTTGCAATCCTGCTAAAAGTTCATCCATGATGAAGAAAGCTATTGATGTAAGATCCTTGGTAGTTAGATGCTTCGGCATACATCCAAGTTGATCTTCGCTGATAAATTGTTTCATGTGGAGCATATCGGGCTACGAATAACTAGTTCAAACAGCTTAGAGGCTCCGTAAACGCTTGAATTTCCACGGTAGTTCCCAGAATTTCTTCTATCGCCCTTTTTATGCACAGAAAACATGTTGTCAATGACAGATCTTACCAGCACGGCTTGGATGTTCTGTGCTGCATACAGAAGTCGTTTCCAATTCGCACGGTCCTTTGCCAGCCTGGCAGTCTACTGAGGGTTCGTAAGCGGCATTCTATCTGATCGATCTACCAGGCCCGTTGCTCACCTTGTTCATGTATCAGTTGCTTCGTTCTGGAGAACGATTTTCTTCAGGCTGTCGCAAGTCCACTGTTGTCAGACGATGGAAGATTCTCCTAACAACTCATTCCTTTTTGTGGTTCAAAAGGGTTCTCAACGTACCCTCTCCCATCTACACTCCACTGTACGTCCTTAGCATTACCTTCCATCAACTTTGTAGAGCGGTGTACTCAGTTCAATTGTAGCGTCCTTCCGAGTCTTAAAAAAAATGCAATCTTGCTGCAGGAGCCTATGAATCCCGGTTGGTATTGGCTCACGAACTCCTTTGCAGTTGGTGATTGACGGCAACATAGAATTTGAGACGCAACTGTGGGAGAGGATGACTGCTATCTGGTTAGCATTCCAATGTGGAAAGGCCTAGCATTGATATCGACGGGACAGCACACTGACAAACCATTCCACAAACTGTTGGGATTCCTGAAATACCTCAAGCTATGCGTTCGACCTGTTTTCCAGTTCGATAACTGGGTCGTTTTAAGCAAAGCGCTACAATCCAACATTGACACAAGCACTGAAGCCCGTGGTCCGGTAAATTCAAGTATTCAGAGAATGATGTTAGTGGCTCTATGATGTTATTGGGTTGTAAATAGACCGAGGTAGTACCAGCGGTAATACAGACAACTCTTAACACTAGAGAACGTACGGGGTGTGGAAGCAGATCGCCTCCCCACGGTGCACCTTGGAAACGTTAAGCTCCCCTTAGCGGTTAAACGAACTACGGAGGAAGCGCCATACGGCGACAGGAAGCCGTAATTGGTCGAGACACGAAGAACAGAGACGACCCTGGGGTATTCACGCCACCAGACGTCCCAACTCCGGTCCTGGCCGTGGCTTTCGCGATCGGAGTAAGGACCGTACGACGCGAGGCTCGACAGGTACCGTAAGTGGTCGGCCAATGAGATCACGGACGATCTGACGCGGATGTCCCGAAGCATGTTTGGATCCCGGAGCATCTTGATCGAATGAGCGTCAGGTCGGTGGAGCTAACTACTAAAGCCTGAACTAATACAGAAAGGTGGTTCCGGGGAGGCCGCGCCTCGAGGCACGGGAGGGTTTTAGTGGGTCCAAGAGTTGGCGCCCTCATCCCCACACCCTGAGTTCTTCAGGAGTCTGTTAGCAGATTTTCCATCCCGTTTGAAAAAAAAAAACCAAAAAACAGTCGACAACGAACAATACAAAACGCTCAGAAGACCAGCGTGTTGTGAACAGTTTCACCAGTTCCAATCGAGTAATCGCCAGAGCTACTGGAGGTGGTCTGGTTGGGGGACTCATTCTACACCACGAACCCAAGTGCCTGGCCTCCAATCAGAATTTTGTGGTGGTAGAAGGATGGTCGGCAATGCCAAACGGCATTGAAAGAAAATCTGCCGCTAAAACCCCCACAGGCCAAATTCTATTCCATTTTGTTGATCAGTTCTCTTACAATGCAAAAATGTTTGTTTTATTTGTATGGATACCCCCCTTTCAGACGGGAAGGAGTTTCGATCCATTATGAGAATCTTGTCCGGCAGCAAAACCTCTACATACACATTTTCATAACAGTAGTGATAATTTTTTGGTTTTCTTTAAATATGTGTTTCATTTGTATGAAAGCCCCACCCAGTCTCCCCCTTCCAAAAGCGGGAAGCGTTTCAGACCACCGTAGAAACATTCATTGCCTTCGAAAAGCTCCACATGCCAAGTTTGGTTCCATATAATCAAGCACTTTTCCAGTTCTGTTTTATTTGTATGAGGTACAACTTCCTGGCACGGGTTTTGGCGGACTTGTTCTGCTTCTCGTCGCGATTAGGGGCCTTTTGTACATTGAACGTTCGAAGCCCAGCCATAGTTTTGGCCTTCTGGACAAAACTTCGGCTTAGGTGCAGCTTCTTAGCCACATCCCGAACGGAGGCGTTCGGATTTCGGTTGAAGGCCCCAACTACGCAGTTGTGATTTTTGGTGTTGTACGGAATACTTTTTCCTTCACTTCTGGGCTTCCGATCGGTGGTCAACCGTTCCTCGAACCGCTTAATCACTCGCGACACCGTGGAATTCGCGATTCCCAACGTTTTAGCGATGGGACGATGCGAGAGATCCTTGTTCTCGTGATGAATGCGCAAGATTTTATCACGCACGAGCTGTTCTTTCGACTCCATTTCCGCGAGTTTTGATCACAGGACTTTAAAACTTGCAGGATGTAAATAATGCACTGTGAACTAAATCCAATCAAATTTTCATTAAATTCTACCCAACGGTTAAAAAGTTAGAGCAATTTCATAGTGTGGCAATTTCATCGTGGACACCCTTTAAATCGTGTAAAGTTCTGGGACATTCCATTCACTGCGGAAAATGTTGTATGCAAAAGCTCGTCTTTTTACAACTATTGCATGCAAGTTGCTGCTTCGTGTGGAAGGAAATACGATTTTACATGCTCTGATATTCTCATCATAATGAAATATCAGATTTTTTCTGTGTAGATCCAGCGAGGCGTCATATTTTCCCATCAGGGATGCCATATTCACAGACTGGTCTATAAATTTGCAGACTTTTCATTTTTATTACAGACTTTTTTAACGATGCAAACATTTAGCAGACATTTTATTAATGTTGCAGACTTTAACAGACATTTGAAATATTTTTTGAAATTTCAAATAAAGGTTTTCTCTGAAGTTCGAACATAAAACGTACCAAGATCTGGGCAGTATAGTAGATACGGTAAGAAGCTTTGTTGAAATATTTTAAAATATCGTAGGTATCATTTATAGTAGAAATCCTAAGAAGAACCTTCAAAAAATCATTACCGAGATTCAACATCATACTTTCCAGAATTTCAAGACAGAACTTCCCCAATCATCAGGAGAGGACTTATTGAAGCTTCAGGAAGAAGTGTGAGAGAGAGGACTTCTCTGAAGTTTAGAATTTTTCAGATGTTTTGGAGTTCAAGATTGAACTTCCCAGAAGTTCAGAAAAAAAACATCCCCAAATTTCAGACGGGAACTAACCAGGCAGGGCACTACCTATAATTTCTCAAAAAATCAGGAAAAAAATCCTCAGGACGACGCGTCGCAGAAGTTGGCGAAAGAACTTCTCTCAAGTTCAGGAAATAACTTCCCAGAAGTTACGGAAGAAACTTCTCGAAAGGTTAGCTGGAACTTCCCAGAAGTGCTAAGTAGCTTTTCCGAAGCTCAGATGAGAGCATTTTAACATTTCAGAATAAAGATTTCTCAAAAATCTTTAGAGAGAAAAGAATAAAACTTTCCAGATGCATTGGAGGTACTTCCTTCTAATTTAAACACGAACTTCCCAATAGTTCCGGAACAAACTTCGCAAAGTTCTGGAGAAAACTTCCCAAAAGTTCAGAAAAGGGAATTCTCAGAAGTCCAGGAAGAAACTTCAACAACAAGTTTAAGGGAATTTTCCTAAAAATTTTGGAGACGACTTTCCCAGAGTTTCAATAAAATTTTCCTCGCAGTTTCAGATGAGACCAATCAGAAGTTTGGAAAGAATAAGCTCGGGAAAAAAGACTTCCCCGAATTTCAAGAAGAAACCTACCAGAAAGGGCACTCGCTGAGTCAAGAAGGAATTTTTCACAAAAATAAGTAAAGAACACCTCAGAAGTTCACAAGCGGACTTCTCAGAAGTTACGAAGAGACCAAAAGTATAGTTGGAACTACCCAGAAGTGCTAGAGAGCTTCTCTTTCAGCATTTCAGAATGAAAACTTCTCGAAGTTCATGAAATCCCAGAAGCTATGGTAGATACTTTTGATAAATTCAGGAAAAAACCTTTCCAGAAGTATAGGGGGAACTTTCTAGTAGTTCAAGCAGGAATTTCTCAGAAATTCAGGAACAAACTTCCCCGAAGTTCAGGAGAATACTTCCCCCCAGAAGAGACTATTCCGGCAGTTCAGAAAAGAACTTCTCAGAACTTCAGGAAGAAACTTCTAACAACTTAAGAATATTTTCCAAGAAATTCTGGAGAGTTCTTACTCAAAGTTTTGCAGAAACTCTCCTCGTTTTTCAGGGTGGAACTTATCCGATGTTTAGAAAGTAACTATGTTCAGGAAAAAACTTACCTAATGTTTCTGGAAGGTTAGGTTGGGTTGATAAATGTGAATTTCGAAGAAAATAAGAATTGACTGCCAAGAAGCTCATGAGGAATTTTACCTGATATTAAGGAAGAAACTTCCCAGAATTTTAGCAAAGAGCCTTACAAAAGATCAGGAGAGAGTTTCCCTGAAATTTAAGAGATAATCACTGACTAACCGAAGAAGCAGTCTGTACTAAAATCATTCATGTGGCCATAATGATATGGATGATCATGAGTGATGTGTACACCATATTAAAATATGGTACACACCATTAATGGTTTTTGTTGAATCAAACAAAAAGTCTGTTGAATTAATCAAATGAAAATTGGGATTTTAAAATACAAAACTGGAAAGACAGGGGAAAAAAATATAGTTAATTGTGTCATCTATGCGAATGTTACAAGCTTCAGTGTCACTTTAAAAATAAGAAACAACAGTGTAAGGTTGCATACAATCCAAAAAATAGATGCAGACATATTTTTGTATAATCACACGAATAGCGATAATGACATAACTCGCTCTGTTATTACGTCTTTTCGTTAAAAAAAAGTCTAATTTTCTAAAAAAAAATTTACAGACTTTTATAGACATTCCCAGACGTTTCAAATTTTTATCACAGACATTTGAAAAAAATATCTGGCATCCCTGTTTCCCATCCTTCCGCGAATCCAAACCGCATCAAAGTTAGTCCAAATCTGTTAGTGATCCTCATAGCAAAAGATAAGCGGAAATTCGATTCAACGATTTGGCAACTGTGTTTATTTTATTCACAGAGGCTGACAACACTTGCCGCAGTGCAAAATTTGCACGATTGGCTCAGATTTGACAGCTCTCGCTACACGATTGGCTCAAAAATGGCTGCTTCCGCATATCTCTTACTACGAGGATCACTAAAATCTGTTACGTGATACGAATCAAATGATTAGCCGAAAACACTCCGCTTCTATCCGCAAAACAATCTTCACCCATCTCTATAGCCATATTGTTCCAACGGGCTAAGTTTCTTTACATTCCCCTCTCCGCTCGGTGGCCCAAGAAGCCCGTGATTGTAGGTTAAAATTTCCAACCGGGAATCTATGGAAAAACATAGTTTCACTCTCGACAACAGTGTAAGTGTTTTTTTCACTAATCCATCCATCATAATTTTCAGCCATTCAAAGAGTAAAATGACTCAAAATTAGAAGGTTGCACCCAGGCGCGGTTCAAAGCCGCGCACAAATTGGGTGTTTACCTAACCTTTTCGGCTCCGGCGGCAGTCCGAGAGTGCGGTAGTTCAATCGCGGATAAACCCGATGCCAGAAACATAAATTGCTGTATCGAAAGTGAAAATAACCATTAAATCTCCCTAAAGGGCAGGCGCGCAACTCCTCGGAGGACGTTCGAGCCCGTTCCTGGGGTCTTTATTATTCATTACCCCGTGGAAACTGAGACGACGGCGGTCATTTTTCATATTCAACGAGATTGCGATCGTTAGCAATTCATCACGCTTCGATACGGTTGCGTTGAGTGGAGTGTAGAGGGAACGGTGCAACTGCAGAAAAACTGCAACAAAGCACAATGAAAATGCGCACTGGGAGACATTTCCGCGATCCGATAGAAGCTACCGATGACTACTGGGAACCGCAGAAAGTGACGAGGCCAGATCCAATTTGCATGCAAAGTCGAACTCCCAGTAGGCTGCGACGACGACGATGACGACGACGTCGACAGGTTTCTGAGCAAATAAAATTGAACAAATTGACCCAGGTTTGCGCCCCGCTCATGAGAGGATGAATAATGGATTAGGTCCGGTGGGCGGGGTGGGGAGCGTGATTTGTGGCAAATTAGGCCCCGCCGTCTGGCGTTGCTGCACTCGGAATGGCAAATGAGTAGCGGTCCAGTTCGGAAGGAGTCCCAGGTCGGTCGTTCTGACTGCCGCCGTTCGCATGTTGATGTGCGATAGCTGTTCAGCGGCCGGCCAGCGAAGGTTAAATAGATGCGAGATGAATTTTCATGAGCGATTGAGGTGCTCTAATTGATTGTTATGGAATTTTAAATGCTGACATTTTCGCGAACGGATGTTTGACCGCGATCATTAGGAGGCTATCGCAGAACGGTGGAAGTTAGTGGGAAATTGTTGTCAGGAAGAGAGAAAAAAGGGCCTTGATGGTCAATGTGGATTGTGAGCTTTGCATTAACAGATCTTTGGTACTGTTTTGTTTGATTTCGACTCACTTTGAAAAGTACTGCAACACACACTTGACCATTGCATCACCCTGCATCTGAGACTTTCTCATTGAATGGTCGGGAAAAATCCGACCGACAACGTTCAGCTAGAACTGAGTGAGTGATTGAGACCGCCACACAGTGGCCGAAAGCCGGTCATAATCTATAAAATTTGGGTCTTTATTTTTGGCATTGTATATTTTTCTTAGGTTTCTCATATATTGAATTACATTTTCTCCAAATTTCGTGCGGATTGGATGAGTTTTCGATTTTTGGCAGCACTTTGAACATTCCTGCGTCGTACAATTTTGGTGATTTTCATATCTGAAAACCACAATATTTAGGTTTGCTTGATATGCCTGTAACTCTTTCAATTTTCAACCGATTTGAGCAAACAAAGCTTCAATTTGAAGGAAAATGATTGAAGTTTATTTTTCATACCAATACATTTGTTAAAATGGCTCCAAACTATTTTAAATTATTCGTAATAATTAAAAATTACAATTAACCTACATTTCTTTACAAATGTTCACTGTACAACCTGGTGAAACAGTACGAAAAGGTGGGATAGTGCGAATTATATAGGAAATTATCTCTTCTTTCCGAATTGCTAGGCCCTATTTTGCGCATCGTTGCGCAAATATGCTAAAAAATTATTTTAATTTGTTCGGCCGTTGGTGGATATGGAGACGCATGGTGATCAACATCATCATCATGTTCATCAAAGATTAATAAATCCCGAACTTCTTTTGGCAAATCGATTTTCGGTTTCGGCTTGTTGTGTCTGTAGCTAGACACAACCGGATCCGATGCAACCAACAATCCACGAAACACGTCTCCGTTTGTCCTTTCACGTGATCCTTTCCAAGCATTACTTGCGCGCGTTCGTCGAATCTCCTTATTCATACTTTCTTGGGCTTCTTCTGAGAGCTTTCCGATGGGAATCGAAGAGCGATCGATAATGTCACTTCCGTGGATCAACAGTTTGTGAACCGTTGTAGGCATGTGAAACCAGCCATATAGCTTCACGTAATAAAAGCGGTTTCTGTAGCATAAGATTTGAATTTCGAAACATTAATCCTTTTACCACTAGAAATGGCTGTTAGTAGCGTACGAAATCGGACTATCAAATCCAAATCAATGCCCGTAATTTCAGAAGAGACTTCCGCATTGGCAAAAATCGCCTTTGCCGTGTTGCCGTTGTTACTTGTGCCGAGACCAGAACGTGGCTTGTCCACGTGTAGGCCCAGTCTGCTGAAAAACTCCTTTGAATGCGTTGTTTGGTGCTGTTGAACAGCTCAATATGAGCCGTTTTCACCCATTTGCAGAATTCCAGCCTATATGCAATATGCAGCAAACACTCAAAACATCTCATCAAACAATGTAGACTGCTCAAGCCATGATCCAGAAAATCACTGTTCACGAGATTTCTTCAACATTTTTTCAACGTCAATAAATTCTGCGGATGGCGTTTATAGTTTTACCATCAACCATACTCATAACAAGTTCAAATTTGACGTTAAGTTCTCTACCGTTAACATTTACAATAAAAGGCTGTAACTTTGAAATTGCATTTTTCATCCGGTCGTATTCTTGACGGGTCGTATCGACAGTTTCCTTTGCCAGTTGTAGAGAAACTGGTCTACAATACCGAGTCGATGATGGAAACAAGTTTTCAAACTTTTAAATGTTTGATTGTACTCACTTAGCGTAGTTCCATCCATCCCCCATTTCAGAACAAGCCGCAAATCGTCATTAGGTAGATTAGTAAAATTAAACTGCACAAGACTAATTAATCTTGAAACAGTATGATTTAAAAGTTGCTGTAAATCAATTCTGCAAAGACCTTCTGAAATTTCGAAGTACTGATCTGGAGGATAGCACTTCTCTTTAGCAGCAGAGATTGAGTCATATGGTGGGTATATGGTTTTTGCAGGCTCTCTTACGATGTTGTAGCTACGCTTAGATAGCTTTGCATCAACAAATACAGCTAAAGCTTGTTCATCAGATAGCCTTTGCGTAGAGACACCAGTCTTCAGAATGCCTGCAACTTCCTTCTGCCCATCAGCACGCAAAGCCACCTCAGTAGCAAACTTCAACTCACCTATTATAAAGTTATAAAGAAAAAAAAAACATTTAAGTTAAAGAGAAAAAAAATACAAAGTAAGAGCAATAAAAACGTACTAAAGCTACATGTACGACACAATTCTTCCGTTCTTCGACGCTTACTTCGGTTGCTGCAATCACCGAATTCTTTTGAAGGTCGACCACCTTGATTGACATTTGCTTCTGATGTTGATGAACTAGGTCCAGAAAGTACAAAAATCGTCGAGCCAATCACCATTTTCCTTTAAAAAGCGATCCTTTTTCCGTTGTGATTTACTCCATCGACGCAAGAACTCTCGAAAGAATATTGATATTTGCTTCTCATATTCTTCATGAATGGTTCCTCCTACAAATCTTTCTATGTAGTTTTCAATAGCAGTACGTTTATCGTTCGAACTGGCTATATCAAGAACCGGATCCAATATATTTTTTCTTTTAAGAAAATTTCTAATTAAATAAAAAACGAAAGCTTAAACACATTTAATGACATAGAAGAAAAAATATTGATTACCGATTGGTGTCGAGCACATCTTTGATGAGAAAGAAAACTTGTATTCTTTTTTTAAATTGACTTCCGTCCGATTAAGTGCACTGGACCTTTTCAACTTTGTACAATTTCAAAGTTCATACACAAAATGCAAGTATTGGTGTTCGAACGAGCCTGTCGAATCCAATGAGCATTTATACAGGGTGAGGAAGAAGATTAACTGCAAGCGTATTAGTAGACCGCAAAAAATTTAGTGATGTAATTATTTGCATGGGCGCTTATGGGAGCTCGCTTGTATGTAGTTGTGACACATCTTGTATAACGAGCTTCTCTTTCTCCGTGGCTGTTTGCCATTCGGGACTACGAAGGTGCTGATGTTTGCGTGAAGTTTGCGTGCAGAGTTGCCATATATATAGATTTATCTGTATTATACACCCCCCCTTCAAACTATATGCAATTAATTTCAACTTACTAGATAACCCTTCTTTTGTAGCAATACAATTGACGGTTTAATTTTTTTTTTCATATTGCTAAATCTGTTGCGTATGCATTTCCTACTACCCACCTCCAACCTAGAGAACAATAAATAAAATAAACTCAACCCACCCTCCCCACCCCTTATGCTCTAGAGTGTAGACTTAAAATGAATAAACAATTTATGACTGACTTCACACACTTAATAGTCCACTGGCTGACGATAATAGGTTAAAGTATTACTAAATCCGTCAATTACCCTATTAAAAGTATTTTTGATTACGTTGAAATTCTACTGAAAAAGGGTTTCAAATTTTGTATGAACTGAAAAAATATCATACTCGTAAGAAAGGTTCAGTTGCACTTTAGAGAGATTATCTTCCATTTAAAATAATTGATGATGTCAAAAATCAACTCAACACCCCAAAATTTACTAAATATGTAATTTTCAGGCCGATATACAAACATTTTAGGTTTCGTCCGACTTTTATAAGAACAGCCGCCACTGTGCGCCAGGGAACGAATTTGATGAAAATTACAAAGCTCTGTACGTAAATTGGCCGCTGATCACAACTTCTAGAAATTAATGATGCATAATGTGCTTAAATAGAACCTGGTATGCCAAAATTCCAAGAAACGTAAAGTTCATGGATTTTTGAAGTCTTCCAAGAACAAAAGGCTCGAAAGAACAACTTTCCTACTATCTCGGCACGCTGGACGAAGCGTTTTCACAAAACGACAGATTATGGGCGCGCAAGTCCAAGGACATCCCAGATAGCGACAGAAACATTCCACGGTTCTGCGCGGCAAGCTACCGCTTGTTTGCATCGGGCAAGATGTTAAGATCAACGCTTTATGTTATAAAAAGGAAGTTTTGCAGAATTGTGTGAAGCTAAGCTTAGAAAGAATGTACGGGAAGGCTTATTACGGACTAAAATATTTACCTGCACTTAGTAATTCAGAAAAAGCACCAAAAAATGAAAAAAGTGCCACTAAATTATTAAGGCCTGTGCCAACAAATAATGTGTGATCAGCATTAAAAAATTAGGAATGAGCAATAAAAGATGAGAAAAGATCTTCGGATAATCTAATTGTGACCGGTAAATCTATCAAATAAAGCAACAGCTATTAGTATAAATATCCATTGCTCATTTTACTGTTTTTATGGGAAAATCTAACAAAATTAAAAGACATATGCGAATAGTTTAGTGCTCAAATTACATAATTTGGCGGAAATACTGCCATATTTAATTGCACATATACTAATAGCTGTTGCTTTATTTGACAGATTTACCGGTCACAATTAGATTATCCGAAGATCTTTTCTCATCTTTTATTGCTCATTCCTAATTTTTTAATGCTGATCACACATTATTTGTTGGCACAGGCCTTAATAATTTAATGGCACTTTTTTCATTTTTTATTGCTCAAATCTCTCTTTTAATTGATGATTAATTATGCTGCCCTTATTACGTATTTCAACAGGACAGGACTACATTTCAACAGGACAGTGCACCTTCTCATACAGTTATTATGGTCCAAAGTTGGTTCGGGGTTATCTGACCCAATTTTTGGTCAAGAATTAATGGCCTCCTAGTTTACCAGGTATAAACCCTTTGGATTATTTAGTGTGGTCAAACATACTGTCGACAATAAACGAGCTGTGATTGATCCATTACCTATAAATGAAAACAATCAAAGACTGGACTCGGAAAAAATGAGACACACAAACATGATCACCAAAAATTCATTTCAAATCGGATACTTCTCAAATTTTCAGGGATTTAAAAACTATACGAAGCGCGAAGCGAAATCCGGCAAGAACAGCGTGGGACCACGGTGAGAGCGGAGGAAGGGCAGCAAGCGCTTCTGCAAGCATTCCTCTCGATAAATCTGCCCGTTTATGGTGCCGGTTGTGACGAACGGCTTGCTGTACCGTCCGCAGTCGCAGATCGCCTGCCACAACAGGTACTTCTTCGGCGAATTGGTCCATCTTTTCCGGAACCTCCATGCGGGACGTACCGACAAAAACTCCCTGACGAGACAGCCTGGTTTGACCAGCCACTCACGGAACAGCTTCCGCGCACGCAATTTGGCCACCGTGTTTTGCTTGTCAGTCCGGTTTGGTGCCTTCCTGACCTTAAAAACACGTAGCCCAGCCCGCTTCATGGTCTGCTGGACGAACCACTTCGACGAATTGATCTTTTTGGCCACGTCTCGGGTGGAAAGGTTCGGGTTATTCTTAAAGTACTGCCTTATCTGCCGCGCCTTCTCTGGGTATTCCGTTTTCGGTTTTCGGCCGCTTCCAGCGCGCCACTCGATGGTGTTTGTCTCCTGGAACATCTTCACAAGCCGGAACACGGTGGAATGGTGGATTCCAAGCCTTTTGCCGATCCATCTGTGCGAATGACCAGGATTATCGATCACCGTGCCTAAGATTTGCTGGCGTAGCTCTTCTTGTTTCGAATGCATCTTGAAAACTACTTGACAGATCACGATAAAATTTTTCACACATAAGCATAACACTCTAAACTAGTATTACCAAAAATTTCATAATTTTTACCCTCGCGATAAAAAGTTACACCCAAAACAAAGTGTCACAGTTTTTCCAAGTTCAATCGCAATATGTGGACTTCATCCGTGAGTATCAGCACCTTAGACACTAGCAAAAAGTGAGTGTGACAAGCGACAACCTCGAGATAAAGGCATATAATTTGTCGCATCATGCCGTACTTCACCCAGGCAGTTCTTCAAGGAAGTTTCGTGTTTTCTCAACGCAAGCACTAAATTTACATACAATAATGGTAATGTTTGTAACGATTGTGATGTAGAAGGAGATATTCGCTCATCATCATGAGGCCTCAAGAGTGGACGGTAATGTTTGCTAGAATGAAAGATATGAAGAGAAAGAGTTGGAAGTTCCGTCAGTGTACGGCCGGTTGAACATTGAATAGAAGTATTGAAAATTAAGCGAAGGGTATAGCGGTACTCGAACCAAGTTCGTATTCCTTTTACCTTAGGGCATCGTCAACGACGATCCAAATCGTGGATTGGATTTATTTTTTTAGACCAAACGCAAAAACATCGCTGCACCGGTGTTGTAAATTTGGTTTTATACTGGACCTATTTTGCAACATTTTAAAACTGGTTTATGTTTTAATCTATTCTTGCAGCAATTTTAAACAGGAAAAATACCGTTCCAAAAAACTACACGCTACTTGATAAAACCAATTTTTGAGTAAAATTTCAGCTTTGACTAAACAATTACTCAATTTTATTGAGTATATTCTGAGGTTTATTTGTGAGCCAAAAAGTAACCGTGTTTGCTGCGTGATGATGGCGGTGGACAAAAAGTTGTGTTGCTTGCCTCGAATCCTGATAATTACCTCTAGTTGCTCCCGGTGCTAGTGAACTGCCTTTTCGTTTCATTCCTAAATAACGAATGCTTGTCTTAGTTTTTTTTACAGCAACTGCATTTCCTGGAAAACGCTGACTAGATCGAAGTGCGGAGGTTCAGAGATTCCGAATAGTATTTCGATTGCTCGGCAATGAAAAGTAATGAAATCATCAAAGTAAAGAATCTGTTTATTGATAGATTGGTCATGATAAGCACTTGCAAATAGCTCATACAGATAAACTTTGGAAAAGCCTCTAGTTGACTCATAATGTCCACTTGTCGCATAATGTCCAGGAACATCTCCCTTGGCATGCAGAAACGCAGAAAGAAGAGCTGCTCGTTGCAGGTTTGCGTGTCACTTAAGTAGTCCTGGAACAGCTTCTGATGACCGGAACGGAAATCACGGTCGACGTTGGGGCGTTATTCAGGATGTGACCCTTTCCGTTTCGACTCTTGTTTATCCGCTGCCAAATTACAAATCAACATTAACTACTAACGTTTTAATGGAATGCATGCATTCACACACTCACCTTCAGCCAACCGAAAGAACAAGTATTTCTTTGTCGTCAGCTAAAAATTATTTGGTCAAACCTATCAATGGCAAAATGTTTGTGAATAATCAGCGATCTTTAAAAAAGACTATCTCTAAAAAAAAAACTGAGTAACTATCCTCCTACAGTGCTGTCAATTTATTCTTATTTTTATTATGTAGAAGGAGAAGTTCACTCATCGCCATGAGGCACCAAGAGTGCACATTAATGTTTTTTGCTAGAATGATAGATATGAAGAGAAAGTATTGAAAGTTCCGTCAGTGTACGGTTGGTAGGAAATCAAACAGATGTTTGAGCGAAAGGGCATGTGTTTAGTGGTACTCGAACCATGGACGTCAATCTTTGCCTAACATCCCACTGCAGGGTTAGTTGTAGCACGGAACAAGTCCGCCACTTCAACAGGCAAAAATTGACGTATGGAAAGCGCTCAGCTATACTGATCCCCACCAGTATACCGCATCGCTTCACGGTGTTTCTCTCCGAGGTCTCTACGTTAGATACGACGAAAAAACTTGAGTAATCTCAGTCGTTGCGAATCAAAACAAACCCAAAAAAAGGAGAGAGTTCCTCTCCCATGTGCGTATCAAAAACAGAGTGCACACAATATATCGCTAGAACAACTATCACAAGCCATCAGTGGTACATGAGCGCTTTCCATACGTCAATTTTTGCCTGTTGAAGTGGCGGACTTCTTCCGTGCTACAACTAACTCCACAGTGGGATGTTAGGCAAAGATTGACGTCCACGGTTCGAGTACCACTGGACACATGCCCTTTCGCTCAACTTTCAAACATCTGTTTGATTTCCTACCTGCCGTACACTGACGGAACTTTCAATACTTTCTCTTCATATCTATCATTCTAGCAAAAAACATTAATGTGCACTCTTGGTGCCTCATGGTGATGGGCGAACATCTCCTTCTACATCATACTCGTTACTTTACGCACGGAGAATATATAACATATCAATTCAAGTTTGTTATTTATATTAATTTTCTTCACTCATTTCCATACAGAAAATTTAAAAAAAAGTGCAGGAGTCTAGGGATTATTCAAATACCATGTAGACAGATTTTGAGCAATTTCAGACCTATAATTCAGAAGAAAAATTAGTAATCTCCATTTAATTCCAACTACCTTTGCTTATCTTCGACAGATACGCGTATTTCGTCTACAATGTGCAGACTTCTTCAGTGTCTCGTACTAATAACTCGACTGTACGAGACACTGAAGAAGTCTGCACATTGTAGACGAAATACGCGTATCTGTCGAAGATAAGCAAAGGTAGTTGGAATTAAATGGAGATTACTAATTTTTCTTCTGAATTATAGTTACAAGTATTCCACTAAACAGCTCAAACCCTCTAGGATTCAATTTTGGACCTCCTACTCCCTCCATAAATCTCAAAAAATTGAATGGACCGTGGTCATTTGCCAAACATCCCCTCCCCCTAAACTGTCCACGTGATGTATGGCTGAAATACATGAACATAAGTTTTCTCTGTGTATTTCTCTGTGTAATGGGGCAATCGGAATCGAAAATCAAAAGATCGATTATTTTTACTAGATTAATCGATCTTTATGTTGAATTTTTTTTCTATTATTGCTGATTGTTCAGTTTATAAATCAACTTTGACGAATATTCATCCTGATTATCCGACACCACAAAAAATAAATTCAAAAAGGTAGATTCAATTTAATTCTGCAAGATCGATTTGTTTTGCAATCACTTCGCAATGCTACACGCTACTATATCTCGATTAATGTTTGAATAGGTCCTATTTTTTTAACCTTTTGATTGTGTTCGTCAATTCCACAAATCCACCTCTCCGTTTACGGTAGCAAGCGAATAAATTTGATCGATTCATCGATCGACGATTGGATATAGGACTTATCTTCAAAGGATAACAAAGGCCTGTTGAAGTGGCGGACTTAGTCCGTGCTTTAACCTACCCCGCAGTGGGATGTTAGGCAAAAATGTCGTTGGTTCGAGTACCACTGTACACATGCCCTTTTCGCTCAATTTTCCAAAAACATCTGCTATGTTTCCAAGCCTGCCGCACACTAGCGGAACTATCAAAAACTTTCTCTTCATATCTTTCAATTCTAGCCAAAAACATTGTTGTTCACTCTTGGTGCCTCATGGTGATGAGCGAACATCTCCTTCAACATCATAATCGTTACTCCTCGCACGGAGAATATATAAAATAACAATTAATGTAGGTAAAAGTAGTTTCCGGCGGAAATCAAGCGTAGTGCTCGAAAACAAATGGTAATCTACTGATTTTTAAACCAAAACCATTGTTTACGTTTTAATGTTTCGTTTTCTTAATTCAACTAGAAATTTTCTTAAAAAGAAAACATATTAGGAAACCTGTGCTTACTATCACTCATTCGGGTTATAAGCGAGCTGCGATTGGAAACTACATTGCAACAAATGTAGGATGCATCGATGAAGAAGGTGATAAACAAATTTCAAGCTTCTTTCGAGAGTTCTTGCGCCGATGGAATGTTGCGAAACGGATGAAGGATTGTTTTTTAAAAGCTTATGCTGAATGGCTCAAGAATTTTCTTGTACTTTCTGGACCGTGCTCATCAACATCAGGAGATAATGTTAATAAAGGAGGCCGACCTGCAAAAGAGTTCGACGATACCTGTATCCGTAGAAAGTGTATCAAAAATGAAAATTTGCGTCGTTTGTGCAGCCCTAGTACGATATTTTCACTCATACGTAGTTAAAGATTTCTCTAATAAATTTGAATATTGATCTTCTCTTACCTTATGTGAATTGCAGTTTGCTACCGAAGTAGTTATGCGTGCTGAGAGTCAGAAGGAAATGGCAAATATACTGAAGACTGGTGTAACTACGCAAAAACTATCTGATGAACAAGCTGTGGTCGTATTTGTTGATGCAAAGCTATCTAAGCGTAGCTACAACATCTTGAGAGAGCCTGCAAAAAGCATCTATCCACCATAGGAGTCAACCTCTGCCGCTAAAAAAAGGTGTTATCCTTCAGATAATTACTTTAAAATCTCAGAAGGTCATTACAAAATTGATTTACAAGAGCTTCTGAATCATACGGAGTCAGGATTAGTAAATCTTGTCGATTTGAAATCCATGAATTTGACTAATAAAGATTTGCGCCTTGTTTTTAAATGGGGTATGGATGGAACAACATTGAATGAGTACAATCAAAAATTCAAAAATTTTGATAGCTCGGACGCAAATGTAATTCTTAGATTACTTGTACCACTAAAATTGTTTCAAGATAAAATTATTATTTGGGAGAACTTGTATCCATTGTCGACATGATTTTGTCGGCCAGTTCTCATACAGTTCGTAAAAGAAACTGCCGATACAACATGTCAAGAATATGACCGCATGAGTACACGCAAGAAATTGCAAAGTTGCATCCGTTTATTTTTAAAGTTAATGGGATACATCTAATTGTTACATTTGAGTATGGTTGATGGCAACACTTTAAACTCTATAACTCACACAACCTCCGCTCAAAGGTGTTATCTGTGTAAGGCAACATCGGTAGAGTTTAATTATGTGGACAAAATTCTACAAAAATCGGTAATCAAGATTTCCTGGATTTTGGTATGAGTAAACTACACTGCTGGATAAGGTGGCAATACGGCAAGGCGTTTTTTGTTTTGCCAACGCAGAAATTTCTTCGGAGATCACCGGAATCGACTTGGAGGTGATACAACGATATCGAGCATTGTTTACAGCAGTTACGAGTGGAGAGAAGATTGATGCTTCGAAATTCAAAGCATATGCCACAGAAACCGCTTACCACTACGTGAAACTGTATCGTTGGTATCACATGCCAACTACGGTACACAAGTTATTAATTTATGGATAAGAGATAATTGATCAATCCTCTCATCGGCAAGCCTTCGGAAGAAGCCCAAGAAAGCATGAACAAGGATCTCCGAAGGACGCTTGGAAGTCATGCCTGGAAAGGATCTCGTGAACGGACGATTGGTGACATGTTCCGTGGACTATTGGTTGCATCGGATCCAATTGTTTCCAGCTTCAGGCACAACAAGCCGAAACCGACAAAATCTGTTCCGATTGAAGTGCAGAACTTGTTAATTTATGATGATGGTGTTGATGGATGAGATAAGAATGTAAATAGTTGATGTAATGATTTTTTTATAATCCAAGTAAATAGTATGGTATAGTATATGTAAATTATTACTTCCTCATGCCATCAAATGCCTCCATCGCAGACAAAAAAATTCAAAAGAAAATTTTCGCTTGAGGCAACGAGGGCCAAAACGAAACCATGAAAATCAGAAAGAACAGAACATTTACTATAGAATGTATACCATGCGGTCCTTCCAAACTGTTTAGGCAGATTGTACAGTGTACGATTGTAAAAAAAGTTTGTTTTTCAGATCACCTTATTTTCAAAATTTTGAATAATTTAAAAAAAAAATTTTCATTTATTTTCCTTTCAAATGAAACTTTTTTTGCTTAAATTGGATCAAAATTGAAAAAGCAACAAATATTTAAAGTGCACCAAATGTTTGTAACTTCTGCGCATAGAAGTTGATAAAATTAGCTGACACAGCAACATTTGAACTGTTGGCGAAAAATTAAATTTCAACCAATGATCCTGAAAATTTCAGATTTTGTAGTTTAATGTAGGAGAAACATTGGAAAAATATGTAATGTCAAAAATATGAGCATCAACTTTTGAGGTTTTATCCTGCTTCCGGCCACTCTGAGCCGTGGTGGATTTCTAATCCACAAATGGTGCTCACCCGAATGCCTAGCACTCATCCAAGAGGACGAAAGGTAAGCACTGAAATCTCTTGCAGACCAACATGTCAACAAAAGTTCTCGGTTAACGGTTGAACCCAACTAACAACGAACTTCTGATTGCTGAATGCATAAATCTGGCAACCGAGCGCGAGCAACCTGCGCCAGCAAAGCAAACCATTTACTCGGAAGTATTTTTGCGCATTCTTTTGCCTGTTGAGGTGGCGGATTCGTCCATGCCTTGACCTACCCCGCAGTGGGATGTTAGACAAAGAAATGCGTGCTTGGTTCGAGTACTGCTATATTCAAGCCCTTCGCTCAATTTACAATACTTCTGTTCAATTTTCACAACCTGCCGTACACTGACGGAGCTTCCAACTCTTACTCTTCATATCTTTCATTTCTAGCAAACATTACTGTCCACTCTTGGGACCTCATGGTGATGAGCGGTTAATATCATACTCAAAAGTAGCCAAGCACTTCTATCCACCGGCACTATTTTATTGGAGAAACTGATGATAAAAATTCTGTTGAAAGTGCATACTGGCCTGGAGCGAACCAGTGGACGAGAAAACTTAAATGTAGTAGAGCGAGCTAAAGAATGCGCTTCCAACACTGCTGAAAATCAAAATGGCTCGCCAAGTTGCGATTTTTGGTGCAATCTATCGTGAACTACACGGATTCACTTATGCGTCGAACGTAGCGTACAGCCCATGCGTTTACTTCCAAAGCATCATGGAAAATGGAACCGTACATTCCCGACTGCTGATCAGTATATCCAAAGTAGCACTCAGGATTACGCGTAAGGAATTGTGCGCCGCACTGTTACTTATCAGATTGGTCTGCAAAGCGCTGCCCGCTCTTACCATCTCTGTAGATAACGTAGTACTATAGAGATCGTCACCAGCTACAAAATTTTATTTGTAACCGCAAAGACGAAATCCAAGCCAACTCCAAGGAATTTTCGTGGAGCTACGTTTGTTCACAAAACAATCCAGCTGTCATTGTTTCTCGTGCTTTTCTTCTAGACAGGTTCATGACCAGCGACCTGTTTTGAACTAGAGTCAAGTATACCAACTCACCGGTCGCCAACTTCGAAGCAGCCAATCAAGTGCCCGACGATGACCTTCCTGAATTGAAAGACAATGTAGTAACGATGCCGTCACTCATAAATGAACCGTTGGGAATCTTCAATAGCTGCAGATCATTCCGATTACTCTAACGAATTATTGCCTAAGTATTACCGGTCTGAAACAACAACAGCAAGCCGAAACTTGGCCGAATTACCAGCAAGCTTCCGATGGCGAATAATTCAGCACACCGAGCTGAAAATTGGAACGCCTTGCAAATTAATCGGAAACTTCAATCCGATTTTATTCGACGATGGCGTGCTGAGGGTCAGCGGACGACTCAAGCTACGCACTATTTGATCGGGGGAATGCATCAGGAACCTCATCACGTTAGACCAGCTGGGCTTCTTTCTGCAATAATATGACGCTGTTGATTGCGCCGCGCCCGATCGTCCATCCGACATAAAATGCTTTCGTGTGAATCCAACAGGAATTTTGCAACTCATGGGCGATTTGCCAAAACAGCGAGTTACACCGTCATCCGTCTTCAGCATCACTGATGTGGACTAAAGGGTGTCCCACATCAAATTGCATCACGCTGCAGAAAATTACCCAAAAAATTGGATATTTTCTCTTGAAAATTCGGGTAGAAGTAGTTTAGAGTGTTTTTTGTTGCATTTTTATCTCTGTTAGTTTTTCTAAAATTCGAAAATGGCGTCACCCGAAAAGCAGCGTCACGAGTTTATTTTGCGCAAGCACCTGGAAAATTCTCCACTCCCTTATCGGGACATCAAAAACCAACTCGTGATCGTGCAGTCAGCGGTGAGTCGTGTGATTAAATGCTACGAAGCTCTGAGCATCGAGTGGAAGGAGAAATGTGGTCAGAATGGATGTTCTATTAGAGATCAGGATCACTAGCGTGTCGTGAAAGCGTTTAAGCGGAATCCCAATGCTTCGGTCAGGGATGTGGCCAAAACGTTGAATCTATCCAAGTTCAAGCCAAAGACCGAGAGGGACTGCATCCGTACAAAGTGCAGAAGACTCCAATGAGAGGGCTCATTGCCTCATCATGGATGATGAGACTTACGGCAGACGAAGTGCACCGTTCGTGACTACCGGGACTGTTAACGGGGTGATCTACCTCAAGGAGTGTCTACAGAAGCGTCTGCTTCCTCGGTTGAAGCAACACGAGGGCCCTACGATCTTCTGGCCAGATCTAGCTTCGTGCCACTATTCAAATGTTGTTCTGTAGTGGTACGAAGCCAACGGGTTCACTTTCGTACCCAAGGACATGAGCCCCGTTAACGCACCAAAACCAAGGCCCATCGAAAAATACTGGGCTATTATGAAGCAGGCGCTGAGGAAGTATCCAAAGGAGGTCAGATCTGAGGAAGACATGAAGAAAAAGTAGGTTTCCGCACAGAAGAAGCAGCAGCCAGATGTTGTACAGAACCTAATGAGTGGAGCGTAAGGTGTTTTTTTTTTTGCTTTTTTTTTTTGCTTTTTTTTGAGTAAACCGTACATCACAATGGGTACCATCAACAGTGAAACTTACCGCACCGAGTGCCTCCAGAACTTTTGTCTGGTGCATTTTTTTTTGAGTACAGGCCTTAGGTAATTTACTACAGCACTTTGTCCGTAATGCAATTTGATGTGGGACACCCTTTATGCGGGTCTGATTTTGGCGAAGCATGGCAGCCAGAGGACAAAAGTAATTAAGGTTCACATCGCAATTGTTGTCTGCTTGGCAACAAAGGCCGTACATTTGAAGGTTGTATCCTATGCTTTGCTGGCCTCCCTGCAACACTTCGTGTATCGCAGAGGATTGGTTTCGGATATTCATTCCGACAATGCGACAAACTTCCAAGGATCGAAAAACGAGCTCAATCGATTGTATGAGATCCTCCGCAACCAGCAAGACTTCGACAAGATCCTGCAATTCTGTCATGCCAAGAAGATTAAATGGCTTTGTAATCCACCAGATTAACCCGACTTCGGTTGGCTTTGAGAGCCTGCCGTGAAGTGCTCCACGACGCATCTGAATAGAGTTATTGGTAATAACATGCAAAACTTTGAAGAAATGACAACGATACTGTGCGAGATTGAAGCAGTTCTTAATTCGAAGCCATACCTGGAGACCCAGCTGATCCTGAAGTGATTACTCCAGCTCACTTTTTGCTTAGTCGTCCAATAGCTGCAATATCCGACCCAACAATATCAGCCGACTTGGGCGCTAGCAATTTTTGCAACACGAGCAGTTTTGGAGAGCCTGGATCCGCGACTGTAGCCTATATGTAGTCTACAACCTCCTCGGAACTGGATCACTTTCTAATGTACGGCCTGGAATGATTGTTCTGCGTGAGGATAAGAATGAACCACCTCCAATGAGTGCTCGGTCGTATGACGGCGGTTCATCCTGGTATCGATAATCTTATCCGAGTCGTATATGTTTTCAGCGAGGGTAAGACCTACCCACCCACCGAACCACCGCTAACCTGCTACTATTGCCATCTAAAAAAACTAAGGCTAACCCGACTTAATGATACAATATGATTTTTCAATCAGGCCCGGGTGATGTTCCGTACAGAAAATATTGTAGTTCAAAATGTCTGTACCTAGCACTTGAGGACATACGGGAACAAGCCTCTATCATTTCAAAGTTTTCTGAGCACACATCTCAAAAAACTATTATGACTTACGGCGTGAAATTTTCTAGAATTGTTTGCTCCCTGGAGCATCCATTGGTTATTTTAGCGTTGTTTGTTTTGTTTGTGATTTTTGGTCTCGAAAATCGTGAAGTGATAATTAATCTAACCTATAAATCGTATGGAAAAAGGACTCCCTCCAGTTTCACCTTAAGCATTTTAATGCAAAAAATCCTTCTAGATCCTCACTTAAATGGCAGAAGCTTGAAGCTTAGCAAGAAATTCCGTAAATTTATGTTTTCTCTTTCATTAACTCTCAGGTAGAGGGCCCAGAATTGTAGTACCAGCACATCGGTCCGCAGTTATATGAACGCCGCCTTTAAATACCACTTCCAACGAATAACCTCTCATATATTCTGTCAAAATTACACAGCGAAACAAAACTGAAACAAATATTCAAGTACTAGTCCTCAATAGCGTACTTGGGACCAACGGGGTTTTGCCAATTTGACAGAAAGGTACCAACGCGTACTGAGTCAATTTGGAATCGGAAGTATCTTATTGATTGTTGGTTCAGTTAACGCCAGTGGTGAATTTATTCTTGTGGTTGTGGTGAATTATTTTCTCTACTTCACTAAAGAGCCTGCATTTCCGAGGAACAATCGTTTATCTGTCATTCCGGTTGCTCCTGAAACGTTAATATTTTTCTTACCCAACGTCTGTTTCAACCTTCAACGGGAAACTCAACCTCCACCAATGTACAATCAAGATGGAACTCGCCGAAAAATCTTTTGATTCAGTATTATTACCTGCAAATAGAAAGAAAAGAGAAAAACGATCCAAAATTAGCGTTTACATTTGTTAATCATCCTAAACATGGGAAGCTAACATTTTCTTAAAATCGAAAGTGAATCGCTCATCCAAACGATCAGATAAAACCTTACACACAATCGTACTATGGAATTACGGAGCGGAAGAACCCTTCAGTTCTCCCCCTCCGCCTTTCGAACGAACCTCAACCGGACGAGACAAGATTTATAACCCCTTGCAATCTCTGGCTCATCAGAAATTAACCACAAAGGCCACCACCCAATCAAAACTGACCCCTGCCGGGTTTGAGGTTGCTTTCCGCCCATTTGCTCAACGGCGCGAGGGGCAAGTGGATGAATAATTTGCCCATGATAAATAAACACTAAAAAGAAAAGAACACAGTAGGCTGGGTGAAACGGAAACCAACGAAACCTGGTGAAGGTCCGCAGAGCCCATGAATGGCGAAGCAATCCAGACTGTCGCACGTCAAAGGGATTACGATTTCGTCTTGTTGTCTCGTCGTCGTCGCCGCCGCCGTCATCGCGATTCAAGAGCAAGGTTAGGAAAGTGAAAATCGCGGCCCGCCGGTCAGTTAAGGCGGCGGTGAAAAGGTAGCTTGCAGGCTTAAGAGTTCCAATTGTTTAAGGGTGATGTGATGGATTGTTTTGGGAAGTGGCAATTAGCCAGGTTGAACGCTGAGAAGAGAGTGACGATGGCGGGCTTTCTGTTTCAGATTGTCACTAGGCGTTATTACTTGATGGTATCAGTGGGTTTCAAGAGACAATTGGAAGGATTGGGCAGTTATGGAGATGGGGTTTTGGTTTTATGATGTAAATTGGACATTTAACAATGGTGTTAGATCTTTGGAGTCTTTTGAATGGGTTTCAACACTTGTAGTTTTTGATGTAGAAAACCATTGTCTTTGTGATTGGTTGCCTAACTTATTTGAATACATAATTTGTATACTTTTATACAATTAAAGAAACCACTAGACATTGCAGTTTGTTGCAAATTTCACGCTCTATTTCTATGCTCAAAAGAAATTGAAAGTTTCAAAACGTGATATAAGGGGAGATTTGAAAATTATTGCGACAATCTCAAATTTGCATAACTATTTTCAAACTTGGCCGAAATCACCCAATTTTAGATGACAACTCATCCTGAGAAATTTTTGTCGACAGGACCTATCGTCCGGAGGACTTATCGCCCACAAAACTTCTCGTCCATAGAACTTCTCGTACAGAGGACTTCTCATCCAGAGTATTCGCTCAGAACAATTCTCCCACAGGACTCATTATTTTTAGGAACTCTTGACGGGATAATTCATCCTATAGAAAACACTTCAAAAGGAATGCTCTTTCGGCAGATTTCTTATCTACAGGACTATTGAACCGAAAGCTTTTCGTCCTGACTATTACTAATTCTGAGGACTTCTTTTCAAGAGAACTTGTCAGCCAGAGGTTTCATTGTCCAGAAGAACTCTCTTACAAATGATTTCTTGTCCAGAGGCCGTCTTGTCCAGTGGACTTCTCGTCCAGAACCTTTCCTTACCCAGGGGACTCCTCGTCTAGAAGACTTCTTGTCCAGAGGCTCTTTTCACTCAGATGACTTCTCGTCTCAAGGAGTTTTTTTTTCTGCTGGCGGAGGAGGAGTTTCTTGTTCAGATGAAGTCTCTTCCAAAGCATTTCTCGTCCAGAGGCTTTCTTGTCAAGCGGACTTCTCGTCCGGAGCACTTCTCATCCAGAAGACTTCTCATCTAGAAGACTCTTTGTCCAGAAGACTTTTAAGCCAGAGCACTTCTCGTCTAGACGACTTAAGACTTCTCGTACAGAGCACTTCGCGTCCAGAGAACTTCTCGTTGAGAGCACTACTTGTCCAGAAGACAACTTGTTCAGAGGCCTTCTCGTACAGATCACTTCACGTTTAGAATACTTCTTATTCAGAGCACTTCTCGTCTAGAGGGCTTTTCATCCAGAGTACTTTTCGTCCAGAGCACTTCTGATACAGAGGACTTTTTGTCCAGAAGACTTTTCGTCGAGACGACTTCTCGTCCAGAAAACATCTCGTCCAGAAGACATCTGGTCCAGACGACTTCTCATGTCAAATAGTCTTCAATCAGCATGATTCGCCCATACCACTTATTGACAGGACTTCTCGTCCAGAGGACTTCTTGACTAGATGAACTCTCTTCCAAAGGATTTCTATTTCCGTTTTTGTCCAGAGGACTTCTCCCCCAGAGCACTTCTCATCCAAAAGACTTCGCATCCAGAAGACACCTCGACCAGAGGACTTTTCATCCAGAGGACTTTTCATCCAGAGGACTTCTCGCCTGGAGGACTTCTCGTCCAGAGGACTTATCGTCCAGAGGACTTCTTGTCCAGGAGACTCCTCGTCCAGAGCACTTCTCGTCTAGAGCATTTCTCGTCCAGAGCATTTCTCGTCCAGAGCACTACTCGTCCAGAAGACAACTTGTTCTGAGGACTTCTCGTCCCGAGGCCATCTCGTACCGATCACTTCTCGTACAGATCACTCCTCGTTTAGAAGACATCTCATTCAGAAATCTTCTAGTACAGAGGAATTCTTGTCCAGCGAACTTTTCATCCAGCATACTTCTGAAACAGAGGATTTTTCGATAAGAAGACTTTTCATCCAGAGGACTCATTGTCCACATGACTTCTCGTCCAGAAGACTTCTCGTCCATAGCACTTCTCGTCTAGAAGAAAACTTGTTCCGAGGACTTCTCATTCCTAGGCCTTCTTGTACAGATCACTTCTCGTTTAGAACACTTCTCATTCAGAGCACTTCTCATCCAGGGGACTTCTCGTTCAGAGAACATTTCGTCCAGAGCACTTCTGATACAGAGCCTTTTCGTCCAGAAGACTTTTCGTCCAGAGGACTTATCGTGCAGGTGACTTCTCGCCTGAAGGACTTCTTGCCCAGGGGACTTCTTGTCTAGAGGACTTCTCGTCCAGAAGACTTCTCGTCTCAAGAAGTTTTCTTTCAGCATAATTCACCCATACGACTTATTAACAGGACTGCTCATCCAAAGGACTTCTTGTCCAGATGAAGTCTCTTTCAAAGGATTTCTCGTCTAGAGGCTTTCTTGTCCAGAGGACTTTTCGCCCAGGGCATTCATCAAGAAGACTTCTCATCTTGAAAACTCCGTGTCCAGAGCACTTTTCGTGCAGAGCACTACTCGTCCAGAAGACAACTTGTTCAGAGGCCTTCTCGTACAGATCTCGTACACTTTTCGTTTGGAAGACTTCTCATTCAGAGCACTTCTCGTCTAGAGGACATCTCGTCCAGAGAACTTTTTGCCCAGAGCACTTCTGATACAGAGAACTTTTCGTCCAGAGGACTTATTGTCCAGATGACTTCTCGTCCCGTGAACTTCTTGTTCAGGGATCCCTTTTGTCCAGTAGACTTCTCATCTAAATGTGTTTTTTTTTCAGCATAATTTGCCCAGGAACAGGACTGCTCGTCCAGGAGAATTCTTGCCCAGATGAAGTCTTTTCCAAAGGATTTCTCGTCTAGAGACTTTCTTTTCCAGAAAACGTCTCGTCCAGAGCCCTTATCAGCCAGAAGACTTCTCATCTAGAAGACTCCTAGTCCAGAAGACTTCTCATTCAGAAGACTTCTCATCCAGAGGACTTCTCGTCCAGAGCACCTCCCGTCCAAAATACTTCTCGTCCAGAGCATTTCTCGTTCAAAGCATTTTCCATCCAGAAGACAACTTGTTCAAAGGACTTCTCATCCCGAGGTCTTCTCGTACAGATCACTTCTCGTTTAGAAAACTTCTCATTAAGAGCACTTCTTGTCCAGAGGACTTCTCGTCTGGAGGACTTCTCTTCCAGGGGACTTCTCGTCCAGAGGACTTCTCGGCTCAAGTAGTTTTCTTTCAGCATAAGTCACCCATGCGACTTATTGACAGGACTGCTCGAGGACTTCTTGTCCAGACGAAGTTCTTCCAAAGGATTTCTCGACCAGCGGTTTTCTAGTCCAGAGGACTTCTCGTCCGGAGAACTTTTCATCCAGAGGACTTCTCGTCTAGGGGACTTATCGTCCAGAGGACTTTTCATCCAGAGGACTTCTCGTCTAGGGAACTTATCGTTCAGAAGACTTCTCGTCCAGAGCACTTCTCGTCCAGAGCACTTCTCGTCCAGAGCACTTCTTGAGCAGAGCACTTCTCGTCCAGAAGAAAACTTGTTCAGAAGACTTCTCGTCCCGAGGCCTTCTCGTATAGATCACTTCTCGTTTAGAAGCCTTCTCATTCTGAGCACTTCTCGTTGAGATAACTTCTCGTCCAGAGAATTATTCGCCCAGAGCACTAATGATACAGAGAACTTTTCGTCCAGAGGACTTCTCGTCCACAAGACTTCTCGTCCAGAAGACTTCTCATCTCAAGGAGTTTTCATTCAGCATAATTCGACAATACTACTTATTGACACGATTTTTCGTCCAGAGGACTTCTCGTCCAGTAGACTTCTCGTCCAGAGCAATTCTCGCAACAGAAGACAACCTGCTCAAAGGACTGCTCGTGTCGAGGTCTTTTCGTACAGATCACTTCTCGTTTAAAAGACTTCTCATTAAGAGCACTTTTCATACAGACGACGTCTCGTCCAGAAGACATCTCGTCCAGAAGACTTTTCGTCCAGAGGACTTATTGTCCAAATGACTTCTCGTCCAGTGAACTTCTCGTCCACAAAACATCTCGTCCATAGAACTTCTCACACAGAGGACTTCTCGTCTCGAGGATCTTTGATTCTGAATAATTCACCAATACGACTCAATGTTTTAAGGTTATCTTGAGCAGATGATTTCTCCTTTCGTATAGAAAATTTGTCTAAAAAATTAATATTTCAGAGGACAAGTGAAGAGAAGAGTTTTCGTCAAGACAACTTCTCATTCTAAGGACTTTCTGTCCAGAGAGCGTCTTTTTTTTCTCGTCCACAAGACTTCTCGTCTGGAAGCGTTCTCATTCAAAGGACGCCTTTAGGGAAACTTTTTGAAAGTTTTATCATTATCTTGAATTGCTTGGATGTTCGGGAAACGACTGTCATCTTTCCAGTTTCTCTTTAAAGTGTATTGTTCACATCCGCTCAGTCATGCAGTTGTCAGTGAGATTCCGGTCAAGATGGAAGGCAATCAGCAAACCGTTCGCAAAAGAATTGTGTGACTGGGTTGTCGCATTGGGAAAACTTATGAATATAATCATTCAACAGTCTCAAGATTCTTTCAAAGGTTACAAAAACGGATGACTGTGAATCACAAGCCAGGACCTGGAAAAACCGGGAACAATGCCCAAAACACATAAAAAAGAAAGTGCACTGTTCACTCATTTCAAGCGAAATCTGGACAGTTCGCCGAAGGATTTGGCCTAAAAACTTGATGTTTCGCAAAGTTTCTCGTCCAGAGGGCCAAGAAACGATCCGGATTGAAAACTTACAGAATTCAAAACTTCCAACATCGGGACGAACGCCAGCAGTGTTGCCAAAATGCGAGTAAGGAAACTCTACACGATGCTGCTAACGAGAAACTGCTGCGTCCTGGATGATGAGACCAACATCAAATCGGATTGGCAGCAGTTGCCGGGCCAGTAATTCTTCACGGCAACAGTGGATTTCACAGCAACCGTGGATTAAAAAAATGAGGATGCACTGGCGAGCAACCAATGGTCAGATAGTTGATGACTCAGTTGGCTGTTGCTTGCAAGCGCAGGCAGGCTAGGCAGAGAGTAGCATATCATATAGAAATTTAACAAGTCAAGTACACACTTAAAGTCAAAGCCTTTTTTCAAAACCACCTTGAAAGAGTATCCCTAAAAACCGATAAGGTCAAGTGAAACACTGAATGAATAATCCCTCAAAACATAACCACCAACTAATAAAAACCAAATACTCTGTCAGAATAACACCGAGAATCAAAATAAAAACAAATATTCTTGTACCGCAAAAAGAAAAATTGCAGACAAACATAATTCTAAACATTTATCAATCGGAAACTAGCGATTCAAAATGGGTTCACCAAACACCTTGCACCTTGCAATTCATTCTTGTGCTTTTCCTTGTATCTTGTATCTTTGTTATTGTTTTGGTTTGCGGTGTTATTTTGATTTTTTTTTTTTTTTTTTTGAGGCGTTGTTTGTTTTAAGTTATGTTGGGACTGACTTTCACAAGTTACATTGCTAAAATCATCTAGCTTTATTACGTTTTATTAAAGTTTTATGAAAGCCACTAGAAATCTATTTGCTTCTTTTATGGCACCAAGAGGTGCCAATAGGTTTCATATTTTAGTTAATTTAGTGAGAACTTAAAACCTTGTTTTCTTAAATTCATTTTATTCGCATCAAAGGTTTTATTTCAACTTTATTATTACGAGTTGCTATTTTGAAATGCCGTATTAGAATTCATTCATATTATCTTATTAAGGTCAGTTGTTCATTTTAAAACCATTTTGTTTCCAGTAAATGCATTAAACGGCAAATTGGCATTGAGAGAAGTCTTCAAATGACTATATAGTTTTAAAGAAGTCATTGCGAATAAATTGGGTATTTGGCACAACTATTATTTGTTTTGTTCCAATCGCCATATTGAAATTTAAGAACTAAATAATTGAAATGTGGGAAAATAAATTCACCAAATTTTAAATGTATTGAAACTGAAGGGAGACCAATTATGGCATTCTTAAAAAAAAATCATTGAATTTCATCAATTTTCAGGAAATTCATGATCAATTTAACAAATATGTTTATTTAAATTTCGTTTTTCTTGTTGTTAGCTCGCATAATTTCTGAGGCGAATCAATTTTCACCATAAAATTGAATGCGCATATGATTTGAAGCATGTTACGATCTATAAAAACGCCCAATTTGTTTGTGATATTTTACAGCAAAACTGGAACTTTTGTCTTAGATATTATTTATTGCTTAATGAATCAGAAGAGCAGCGAATCGAACAAAGCAAAACAACAAAAAACCAACAACAATTACACAGTAAAGTTTGACAGACGTGGCCACTTGGCCGTATGCTGGTTTTATTGGCAACCAATAGGTTTTATGAAGGTTCTCAAGTGCTTATAACGTAACGTTATGGTCTAATAAAGATTTTTTCAACCGTGTTTCCACAACCATCTATAGAATGGGTCACTTTGTATGCATTCCGGCCGGCTTTGAAGAAGCACCAAAAAGAAAAAGACCAAACAGTTTTGAATTTAGTTTTATCAAAACAACTGGGAGGAGTGCTATACGGCTGAAATAAAACTAAAACTGTTGCAATTCCTGCCAATGAGAGGCAAGGTGTTTCAGAGAAAGACCGAATAACATTCAACTTGGCGGTGGCGGTATACTTCACTGGCTTGTCGTGCTTCAGAAACTGCAGCTTGCGATCGATCTTCAGACCAAGTAAATTCATCTCGCGCACTGTTATCACCAATAGCTCATCGATGAGCATGACCAAAGCAGACGTGACTGGTAAATTAAAAGTAGAATTACGAACATGCAATATAGATTCTATAAATGTCGTTCAACTGCCACAAACTTATTCTAATTCATCAACAATTCCCTAATTGCTATGGATAATGGCAACCACGTTGAAGCTGTTTGCACAGACTATAGAAAAGCATTTGATCGCATTAATATTCCTATGTTACTTTCCAAATTGCAGAAAATGGGAATAGAGACCGGACTTCAAAAAAAGGTTGAATCCTAAAAACTACCAACAAATAATAAAGTTTAACAGAACGAAATCACATCCCACTAAATTCGCATCAGGAGTTCCACAAGGCTCCAATTTTGGCCCTCTCCTATTTATTCTAAATGTAAACGCCATTTCCTTCCAGCAGAAAACAATCAAAATGGTTATTTGTACTGATGACATGAAATGATGATTTATACTGATGACTGAAAATAAGAAATCAGGAAGATACCAACATATTTCAGAATGAAATACTCAAATTCCAAACACATTTGCACAAAATCCTACTTCAACTGAATTCCAAAAATTGTAATTTATTATCATTCAGCTGATAATGAAATACACCAAATCCTACAATAATCTCGTTAGGAAATATAAATGTTGAAATATGTGAAAGAATTGAGGATTAAGGTGTTATCCTAGATCCTAGACTACATTTCAATAAGCACTGCAACACAATCGCAAGAAGCAGGAAAATTTGGAGCAAACCAGCGAAGAAATAGAAGGATAAGTAGAAAATTAGATGAATAAGGGTTGAAAAGGGCGGAATGCATTAAAATGGATTGATATATGTTATAAATACTAGAATTTCGTAAGACACGAATGCACCCTTCTGGTGTAAAGTGTCATTAATAATAAAACAAAAAAAAAAGATTATCCATAGGGAAAATAATGTAAAGCCTGTCCACGTTAAATTTTGAACACACTTCTTTCAGTGTAAATTTTGAACTATTTCACGGATAGCTGAAACGTTTCACTTATATGACAGCTGAGATTCAGGGAAATGACGTCGAATTAAGTGGAAGTTTGGCAAACGCATTTTGTACGAGCTGCAGCAAAATCCAAATTTATCGGTACGCGATCGTGCCAGGAATCTGAAACTACCGTAAAGTACCGTGTTTTGTGTTTACAAATTATTTGACCAGCGCTTGACTGTTGATCGGAAGGTTGGAAGTGGAACAAATCAAAAAGTGTGCCGACAAATGGACAAGACGGGTGTAGCCATTATTGCGAAAAATCAAAATCTTTCTGTGCGAAGTGTGGCTCGCAAAGTTGGGAAATCAAAATCACACGTACAAAAAGCGAAGCAGAGGCAAGGACCAAAGGTGATAAAGTGCCCAACCGCGATGACAAGCAAAATTTCACTGCAAAAAGTTGTGCAAAGGAGCTTTACATCAATTTTTGCAAACATTTTCTTGTATCATAATGGACGACGGAACATACGTACTCGAAGACATTAAACAGCTTCCGGGTCTGGTAAAAATACCGCAATGCAAAGGAACGCCGTTGCCGAGCATTTTCGGACAAACAGAGTGTCCGAATTCCCGAAAAAGTATTTGATTTGGCAGTTGTGGACGACAATCTTAATGTTTCGCCTCTACCGGCATTATCAATAAGAATGTGAACTAGAAAGAATGTCAGCAAAAGCGGTTGCTACCGTTTAACGATTGCATTGAAAAAAAATGGACAATAATTTCCGATTTTTCATGGGTTCACCTTCACCCTCACCGACAAAACTGTCCATGCAGCATCATTCATAGTAACCCATGAGTCAGCAGACAAAATTTGACAGCTCCATCAGTCGAACCCTAACCGTGATGGCAAAAACAGTGAAGCAACTCCGTTCAGAAGAACGGCACCTCGCCGCGTCGAAAACGGACATCGTACGGCACTTTGTGGACGCCGGATACGCCTGTTCCGGAATCTACAGCATCTTGGCACTAATAGACAACTATCAAAGCATCGAAAGAAAGACCGGTTCCGGACGGCCGACGACCCTGAGCCACAAGAAGCTCCAAAGGATGCTGAAGAGGAAGACCGAGGAAAAGCGCTGCGTGCGCTTGGCCGGGAGGTCGGTTCAACCGGCCAAACAGTGAAAAAGTATCTGGCAAACATGAACATATATGTCAGGAAGCGGAAGTCGCGTCCACTGGTTTCGGAGCTGCAGGCAATGACGCAGCGGCAGCGGCTGAACAAAATGGTCAACTCGATTTTCCGTCGAATTGCGACGTGGCGGTAGGGATGGACGACGAGACCTATCTCACCCTGGATGGAAACGACTGGCAGGGCACTTCGTATCTTACTTCCCCCACGAAGGAAGTGAGCTCCGAGGTGAAGCTCATTTCACACACCAAGTTTCCCAAGAAGGTGCTGCTGTGGCTGACAATCAGCGAGAAGGGGATGACAAAACCGCTCTTCTTTCGCTCCGGACTGACCATCAACGTGGACATTTTTAGTACGATCCGTTGCCTGCCGGAAGTTGCTTCGTTCATCAAGAAATACCATAAGGGCGAAGACGCGGTGTTTTGGCCCGATCTGGCGTCGGCCCACTACTCGAAGGGATCGTTGGAGGAGATGGAGCGGCTGAATATCGATGAGGTACCCAAGTCGGCGAACCCGCCCAACGTCCCCCAGCTGCGTTCTATCGAGAATTTTTGGGCCAACCGGAAGCGTAAGATCTAATCCAAAAGTTTTGTCGCAAAAACTGAGAAGGAGTTGATAAATAATTCGAAGAAAGAACTCAAAAACCTGCCTGCACGCATGTTTTTGTCCGCCATGGCGAATGTTCCGGTTAATTGACGGAAGGCCGCTCGCAAGGGCGTAGAATTTTTTTTGTAATTGAGATAAAAAAGAATTACCTTCCATTGGAAATTTATCAAAATCAATTATCTGTCTTAAATTTTTTTTCATCGCCATCCGAAAAAAAAGTCCCATTCATTTTAATGCAAACGTTATCAAAATAGACTGCGGCAAAGATTAAACCGTGCTGTGACAATCCACGAAAGCTGACTTGGCCGAACCGCAAAACTTTATCGTTGCTGTTACTTAGGAAAAGATCAAGTTGCGAGCACCCTCCTCTGTGGAATGATTGGTTCTCAACTAAAGCCATGATACAGTAAAACCAGCAATTTCATCCTTAGAGTCCGTCAAGGCGTTGCGTTCCTCATCGAGTTTACTAGACTTACGCGCACAGAGGCTTTGGGAATTTCCGTGGCAGATATTTAACTGCTCAGGCAACAGAGCAGCATTTAGTACTGCTCCCGGAATGTTCGCGAAAGTGTGATTATGTGAAGGAGGTATTAAGTGTAGTATAGGAAGCAATATCTCGAGGGCTGTTTTATAAACATTACTTCAAAAAATAAATGGAAACATGATCACAAATATTTACTCAGCTCATCCTTGGACTCTGGCGATGCGTGGCCCGTTAGCTGCAGGTTTCCCAATGACGATTTCTTCCTTAGAGTAGGCTGATTCCAGCTTACCCAACTCCGGTGAGGCGCAGCCGGCTTAAGCTTGCACATTCGATGGAAAGGTTCTCGTTGATATACACCTGAATCGAGCCAAATGAGTCTCAGCTTGAGATGTCGTTTCCGTAGATACGCACTGTAGAACTCCAAAGAATTTCAGAGCGATAAGATCGAGGAAAGCTCGGTTCTTACTGAATGATGCACGAATGAAGAAGACACTCTGGGCTGAAGTGGCGTCAACGGCGGCATACCTGTTGAACCGCAATTCTACTAGGTCCATCTGATGGCAGACTTTCGAAAAAGTATGGAAGTATGGAAGACTTCCGAAAAAGTATGCCCTATCCTATGACGAGGTCAGAACACTAAATATTCCGCTGTCGAAAAAGCTAATTAATTTTTTTTTTACTTTTGACTGATATTTGACTGCAATGAAATACACCAGAATGCAGATAAATATAAATACTCGATAATTGTAACGTATGCATCACATAAAATAAACATTTTTCGGATGGCGATGAATAAAAATTACAAACGATAGTTCAATGAAAAGATAGATGTTGAAACCAAAAGATCCCTGCCCAGCACCAATTAGGGTCTCAGGGTCAGCGTGCGTGCTTCACTGCCGCGTCCAAGGAAGCACTTGAATAATATAAGTTAAACATTCACCCTTTTTATTACAAATTTGCACACAGGTAACGACTTCTCCCACTTCCTTACTTCCTATCTCCTACCTCTTTCCTCACTCTGTCTCATACTTCTATCGTCGGGGCCCCTCTTCCCGTTCCACTACTTCGCCAGTGCTTCTCCAACGCTGCTTCTCGTTGTGCCTGCTCTTTGGGCTAAACTGCCAAACGGGAACTCCTCCAGCTCTCAGTCCAAAACTTCCTCTCATCCGTACTCCTCCAAGTCTCGCCGATTCGTGTTTACTATGGCGTCCTCGTCGGCTCAAGGTGGCATACAAAATGGCCACGTCTTCGACCAAAGGCTTGAGCCGTCACTAGTTCTAGACACTAGGTCTCCCACGGCAACCGGGAACTAACGAACGGCGGAGTTGGCTTGGGCAACCTGGATGACGGCCAGGAGCTTGACCTGTTCAGGTCGTGGTGATCTGTGCCTCGGCTATGAAATTATTGAAGTAGATCCTCCGTTTAAGGTTTGCCCAGAAGATGAATATGTACCTCCTTGGCGAGGGATGCAAAGTGTGCGGTTTTTTGCCAGTCGTTGCAATCCAGTGTCAAGAAGTTATCGTTATTCATCATGGCCATGAAGTAGCGCTTAGTGGGAAAGTTGTTTTTCACCAGAACCTTCATTTGCTCCTTCTGGTTGATTGGCTCATGCTCAAACACCGCCGGCCTCAATTGATCTTTTCACATAACAATGTCCATCTTCACCAGGTAATGCTTCACTGTTTGGCCAATTTCACCAACCTCTCGGTCCAAGGCGCAGAACTATGAAACCACTGTACCTCTTTAAGTTCGCGCAGGGCGGTCTGAACCAGGTTCCTGTTCGACACTCTCTCGTTTCTCCAGGAGGGAGAGGGTGTTGTAAATGCCGGATCTATATGCCAGAACTATATCCGGTGGACAAGAAGTGCATCACGATGTCCAAATGGTTCGCTCCGATGTGAAGCTGGCAGTACAAACAAACCATCGAGCTTAGCTACTTGAACTGATAACGTTGTCATTTTTTTTTTGTACACAACAGGGTTGCTACGGATGGCAATGCATCGCAAAAAATCAGCCCATTTTTTTCAATGCATACGTTAGGTGCGAGATGAGCCCTGAACTTTCCTTAACGCACCGTATGCCATGGATTCCTCCGAGGTCACAGACCTCAATGTTCAGCCAAAGTGTCGATAAAATCATCCCAGTAAGCCCCCGGCATTTCACCCAACGTCTGCTGAAAGCTTCCTAATGACCCACGAAGATCTCCGACCTACTGCACTGAGCATTCTTCCCCTTGTACGACAATTCCTCCTCGCAAAAATTGTACGTACATTCTCCGCAATCTGCCGCAGCTACCAATTTCGCACTACTTTCTCGCTTGCCATCAACCCCATCCTCGGCGGACTGTTCTCGCTCTCTCGCCCAGCTCCCAGGCCAATTACCCCCCGGATTCACGGTAGGAGTGAGTGTGCAAATGAAAGGTAGGTAGGTGCGTTGGGTTCAATAATTACCGCACCGGGACAAATTGACAGGTGCGTACCTTTTCATTTCCCAAATAATTCCATTGTCTAAGAGCCAGAGACGATGACGATGACGACCGAAGAAAGTGAATTGGATAATTATCGACTCACTTGCGACATGAGGGGGGGGGGTCTCAGCAGGAGAGTCACGTGTTCTGCTCTACAGCTACTGCCGTGTGTCGAAGTGTGGGTCGTCGGCTATTATTATCGGGGCGGGAAAGTTGGTTCAAGAAAAGAAGCTCAATTTCACCACACGGCGGTCGTTGTGTGTCGTGTGATCCTAAGCAAGGGCCTAGCGCTGCTCTTGTTGAAACGAGATGGCACGTTAATTCGGTTGGTTAAGTCGAGATAATGAACGCCATTGGTGGGGGGTACTAATTAGTGAGTGACTTTTCATCGCGACGGGTGCGAGCAATCCCTGGGCGAGTTAGGATCTAATGTTCAGGTGGAGCTGATATGTGTGATGAGACAGTTTCGAATTATGGTGGTCGTTAGTTAATGGCAGAGATTGGCAATGGACCAATCAATTAGGAAAGGATTATCCGATTAGATCGCCACAGGATTTTGAAGGGAGTGGTTGAAGTTACCGCTACTGATGTTGATCTGTTAGTTGACGATATTTCTCATAAGGGATTGTCAGCAGTTTTTCGTTCAATTTAGCAATTTATCATAGAAATTAAACAGCAAGCAAACAAAAATATAACGTATGTATGCAACTGACCGATACACACAACAGGGTGTGACGGCCAAAAAATTGTGGACTCAAATTAAGATACAATCATGCATTTTATAAACTTGATCACCCCTCAGTTTTAAATAAATTTGTAATCGATAGTGTGGAAGTTTCTTTTGTAGTTTTTTGCTAAAACTTACAATAAGATTATTATATGTACTTGAGTCATTCCATCCCCATGTGTAGAAATTCTAGGTTTTGAGCCAATTGTGCACATTGCAATTGGGCCACCCCCTTTTTTCATGTAATTGAAAAAATGCTCTGTAAAATTGTTAAAGGACTCCAGAAAAAAATATAACCGTTGGGCGGAAGTGTTGCCAAACATACTTTAAATTTTCATTACACAAATTTACTTGCCTTTTTTTCTTCAAATAAGTATAATTTAATTCGAAAAATGTTGAATCTTTACTTCCTGAAGTGTTTCTGACACTTTTCTACGTTGAAATCATTTTAAATCTCAAAATATTTGAAGTAGATCTGGAGTTAAAGCCTGTCCACGTTAAATATTGGACACTTTTCTTCCAGTGTAGATTTTGAATTATTTCACGGATTACTGAAATGTTTCACTTACACGACAGCTGGAACTCTCCACTTTATTTCGTGGTACTACATGTTGACATTCTTGTTATATTCAGTAAAAAGGCGTCGAACCAAGTGGAACAAATCGAAAAGTATACATTTCATTACCAAACAGACCAAGGCCAGTGTGGCCTCTGCTGTACACAGAAGTTATCTCCATTGTAATCGGTCCATGGCTGTACCTAACCAGCTTTGCTGCCTGCGGAGAGTCCGCCGGTTTCCAGTAGAAGCAGGACCTTCTACTTGATCGATCCCTACCCTAAAGGTCGTTTTCGAGAACCAATTTAACAGGGTTGTCGTCCGACATTCTAACGTCATGCCAAGCCCATGGCAGTCGACGGATTTAAGCGATGTGTACGATGGCAGGTTCCCCCAGCAACTGATGATCGGAATGTATGCTCCCGACAAATGGATAAGTAGGTGGTAGCCATTATTGAAAAAAAAGTCCCAATCTTTCTGTGCGAAATGTGGCTCGCAAAGTTGGGAAGACAAAATCATGCGTTCAAAAAGTGATGACTAGCAAAATTTCACTGCAAAAAGTCGTGCTATCGATCTTTACACCAATTTGTTTACAAACATTTACTTGTATTGTAATGGACGACGAAACAAAAAAAAACTCGAAGACTATAAACAGCTTCCGGGTCTAGCTTTTTATACCGCAATTCAAATACCTCTTATCACTATGCGAAATCCATTCTTAAATGGTATAAAGAACAAGAGGTCAAATACGAGCCAAAAACAGCTAATCCACCAAACTGTCCAGAACTTTGCCCAATAGTGAAGTACTGGGCTCTAGTTAAGCGTAAACTCTTCGAAACTAAGAGGAACGTGAATGGTACCAATAATTTCAAGCGGAGATGGAGAATCTTTACGATGGGCGTATCTGAGGATACCGCATGAAACCTAATGGCGAGTGTGAACAGAGAGAAGGATTAACATCTTAATCAGCTGTTGCTAATGTAGATATAACTCTATTGTTGTGAAAAAAAACAATCGGTTTTGGTGAATTATGTTTAAAAAATATTTGCTGTTATTATTTTGGTATTCGAAATTTAACGTAGACATGCTTTACAGCATTTTGAATCATAGAAAACCTTATTTTTCACATTTTTTAAAAATAATCCTTACTTTCTTTTGTCAATATCTACGCAACTATTACGTGCGAAAACAAACGGCTGGATACTTTTCAATGATATCTGTTAAAGTTATTCTGAAAAAATAAAGTTTATGGGAGGCAGTGTTTTCCTGTGATTTGGTTCCTAAAAGTTTTGGTTTACCAGTACCTCGTTTTGTCGAAGTCTCTTACTTCTTTTATCTTTATCGCCAGAACTTTTATGTCCTCAACCAACCTGCTGGTTAGTGCTGCACTTTCTTCTTAAGAATACTCCAATCGAACATTTTTCGTTGAAATGTATAGCTTATTTTTTGCTTATTTTATCCTTGCTTTAAAATGCTGTACCTTCGGGTCGGCTCAGAATATATGAGGTTTTAAGTGATTTCAACGAAAAAAAAAATTGAAAAATAGGATGGTACATGAATTTTTTTAAATTAAATACAGGGTGTCCCACATTAAATTGTATCACTAATAAAAGGTGTAGACAATTACTCATGGTTAAGAGTGTTTTTTGATGTTGTATTTTTAGCGCTGTCAACGGTGGTTTAAATCTTGGATGGGATTTATGTAAAAACACCACTGTGTAACGTGTCAGTACGGTGTTACTCCCAACACTGATAAGACCCCCGTCTTTAAGCCTCAGGGCCGACACACGCTAGAAACAAACCGCGAACCAAGGAAACACTTCACGTTAGCTTCAAACAAAACTCCCACTTTGTTACTGTTGGTGCACACTTTTATTCTGTCTGCTACCCTTCTCTAGCTACGAACTGCCACTTTCTTAATTCCTACTCCTACCTCAGCTCTTGTATTTTCACTCTTCTTCGGGGCCCCTTCACCTGTCTCCTGTCCGTCAACTGTTCCTGCTGTTACTACTCGGCCAAGGATAGCGACACTCCATTTGGCTTCGCTAGGGTTGGACTGCAGCTTCGGTGGACCCTCAACCTGTCCCGTGCCGTTGACCACAAAGATAAGTCAGTTTGTCTGTATCGGTGACGCACGCAGAATAACGGGGGAATTTGGTTGGCGAACGGCGGCTGAGCACAACCGGCGTTAGAGAAGAGTGAGGGGGTCGACTCTGCCCAATCGGGTTCCTTCCGTAAATATTACGGTAAAACCGCGAGGTCCTGGATATCTAATTAGTACAAAACCTTTTCCACTCAAACTTCTTTCAACTACCAAGCCATTTGCTTAGATTTTGCTATGTTCGTTGATACGACCGTAGTATTTGAAGATCACAAGACTGAGCATTGTGTTTTCTTGTGGCCTCGTACCAGCTGCCGTTGACCCACCGTTTGAGCCTCCAATTCTCCACGCAATGGCCCTTATTTCGGTACCCTTATGGTTGTCCATTGATCGCTGGGACGGTGACATCTGGCGGTGGATTGCTTAGTTCTTGCATGGGTAGTTCTGCTACTGGCTGCTTCGTGGTGGGGATATTTCATCATTCACGAACATGAAAACACTTGCTTGTTTAAAAAAAAAAAAAAAAGCAACACGAATAATGAAAACTACACGCAAATCATCTTACCAGTCTTGGACGCAACACTTGTACTTGTTACAACTGCACTGGTGCTTTTAATCTTGTTTTATACCGGATCTATTTTGCAATATTTTAAATCTTACGTGCAATAATTTAAGCTTACGTGCAAAAAATTCTACGCCCTTGCCAGCGGCCTTCCGGCAGTTAACCGGAACATTCACCATGGCGGACAAAAACATGCGTGTAGGCATATTTTTGAGTTCTTTCTCAGTTTTCGTGACAAAATTGTCACGTTGACGCTTCAGGTTGGCCCAGAAATTCTTGATGGGACGCTGCTAGGGGACGTTGGGCGGGCTCACCGACTTCGTTACCACATTGATATTCAGCCGCTCCATCTTCTCCAACGATCACTTCCAGAAGTGGCCGACGCCAGATCCGGCCAGAACACCGCGTCTACGCCCTTATGGTATTTCTTGATGAATGACGCAACTTCCGGCAGGCATTTCGTACTATAAATTTCCCCGATCACGGCCAGTCCGGAGCCAAAGAAGAGCGGCCTTGACATCTGCTTCTCGCTGATTGTCAGCCACAGCAGCACCTTCTTGGAGAACTTGGTGTGTGAAATTAACTTCAACGTGGAGCACACTTCCTTCGTGGGGGAAGTAAAATACGAAGTGCCCTGCCAGTCGTTGCCATCCAGGGTGAGATAGGTCTCGTCGTCCATCATCACCGCCACGTCGCGATTCGCCGGGAAAATCGAGTTGACCATCTTATTCAGCCCCTGCCGCTGCAGCTCCGAAACCAGTGGACGCGACTTCCGCTTCCTGATATGTATGTTCATATTCGTAAGGTACTTTTTCACTGTTTGATCGGTTGAACCGATTTCCCGGCCAAGCGCACGCAGCGATGTAGCCACTTTCCCCTCGGTCTTCCTCTTCAGCATCCTTTGGAGATGCTTATCGCTCAGGGCTTTCTTTCGATGCTCTGATTGTTGTCTAATAGTGCCAAGATGTTGTAGATGCCGGAACGGGCGTATCCGGCGTTCACAAAGTGCCGCACGATGTCCGTTTTCGACGCGGTGGAGTTCCGTTCTTTGAACGCGCACACTTCTGAACGGAGTTGCTTCACTGTGTTTGCCATCACGGTTAGAGTTCGACTGATAGAGCTCAGCGGTTCCATATCATTTCAGCAACGAGTAATTTTCATATTTTTTGATTTGCATGAAACCTTGCATACAAGTTTTTGGGGAAGAAAAACGCCGTTTTGCATACTTGGTTCGCCATTTTGAATCTAGCCTTACTTATGGGAAGGGCCTATGAAAAATGCACATGATATCTTCAAAAAATTTTATCTCGGAAACGGTTTGTCCGATTGGTTTGGTGTCTTCGGCGTAGTTTTAGACAATTGTTGGTGCTATATGGAAAAAATATGCACGGTAAAAAACAAAGTTTGATTTTTGTGTTTTGAACTAAAATATAGATTTTTCCTTAAAAGTTACATGTCAATAATTTTTTAATTATTCTAATGTTATAGCTGATTAAAAATGCTATCTAGTGCACAGTAAGTTGTTCTGGAGAAAAATAGGTTACAATGAAAAAAAAAAAATTTAAAAATAAATAACAATTTTCAAAAAAGCTATTAAAACAAGTCAAAAAAGTTTGTCATCCTAATTTTATAAAAGAACATTAAATTTGCAAGCAAAAAGTACTTCGGTAACATTTTTCTAAGATGCACCGTTTAGAAGATATTACTGATTTAATATTGATTTTTTTGATAACTTAATAAGTTTTGGCCCTTTTCGGATGCACTCCGTGTTTTTTCAGTTTCAAAAGTATTTTTTTCAAAAAGATTGAAAATTTTTGAGTTAAAATGACACTAACAGCTTAAAGATTCTAGTGAAATTCTCTGCCTTAAAAGTATTTTGAAACACAAGTTACAAAATCCCACTATCAGGAACAATGATTTCTTCCAGTTATTTTTGGTGTATTGTGTTGAAAATGTGCATTCAACTCTTGCATATCGCCTAACAGTTTAATCCATTTAAACTGGATGTGTTTATACTGTGCATACTTTCTCACTATTGCCGATCATCGCCACAGACATCAAACCGATGAGACAACTCGATTTCGAGATACACCTTTTTGAGAACTGCAAATGCAAGCTCCTCAATTAGCAAGATTCAAAAGAGCAAATTAAGCTTATTTTTCAGGGATGGTGATTGTGCGCAATAAAAAATAACATTATATGTTGGATATCATCAGTTTATTTTTATTCCTGTATTTTAATAAAATTATTGTTTTCACAACTTTCTTAACAATATCGAATATTTTGGCATCATTGTCAGGACAGTTTGAATAAAGCTTTGCCTTTATTGTATTTTCTGATAGAGGAAGAAATGAGTGGAATTTTTGAGTTCCTTGAATTGTTTTATTATATTGATTATTTAGCTGCAAAGACATATTTTCGTATTCTTCTGTAGTAGAATAACAAAATGACAACCTTGTAAGTTCTTCTTCTTTTCGTTTGTTTGCCCAATTAAACAACTCTCTTGCAGTCTTTATCGGGTGTTCGCGTTCTTTGGCTAAACTTGCTCTGGTAGCCATGCGTTTTATCGTACCTCCAATAGCATCGCATGGACCTTTTCCGTGCGATGTTGCGAAGAAATGCCATTCAGCGTCAATACCATACTTTGACTTAAATTTACAAAGGCTAGAAAAGTTTTTTCGGTTTTTATACTGTGAAGCAGCACCATCTGACATAAAATAAAATTTTTTTATGTTTTTATTTTGATCAATTTGTAAAAAGTTTATCATTTTATCAATAAACAAATTAACAGCGACTGAATCAGAAACTATAATGAAGCTAAAATGTTTAATTTGCATATTTTCAGTATAATATATTACGAAAGGATGGATTGTGGCCTGTTGCACGTTCCAATGGTGTGATTGAACTTCATCCTGCAAAATGAAGCTGTAATTTTCAGAAAAGTCACAAATAGCTAAAAATTCACCATCTTGCAAGTTTTGTTTTGTAGTTTTCAAAAAATTTGATTGTTCGGTTTTTACAAAATCATGCGGAATCAAACTTTCTAATTTTAAGCTGAAAAATGAAACAAGCTCATCGGTTTGCTTTACAATAGTTTCTAAATCACATCTGTCAGTGGTAACCCATTGTTCGAATGAAAGCTTTTCAACAAAGTTTTCTTCGAGTTGTTTCAATAAACTGTCTTCTAAAACTGAGGTATCTGGGCAGTTTTTACATCTTCGTAGATGGCAATGAGTTGTCTTATTTTCGCAAAGTAATCTATTCGTTAATGTTTTTAGATCATTCAAGACAATGTATTTTTTAAGCTATGTAGAATTAAATTGACATTTTCATGCGTAGTGCAAACGCAAACATTATGTGTTCCTGTGATAGTCAATAGTTTACATTGCCTTGGCCGGAGGCTTGCAAATGATGAAAACCCCAGCGTGGCCATGGTGGACTAGTTCCAACAAAGACCATGTTTACAATCACCAACTGTACGTAGTACAGCTAACTGGTATCTAATTACCTGTATCTAATACTTGTTAGCACGTTTTCAGCACAACGCACCAAAAATCACTTGAAGAAATCATTGTTCCTGATAGTGGGATTTTGTAACTTGTTTTTCAAAATACTTTTAAGGCAGAGAATTCCACTCGAATCTTCAAGTTGTCAGTGTTGTTTTAACTCAAAATTTTTCAATCTTTCCGAAAAAAATACTTTTGAAACTGAAAAAACACGGAGTACATCCGAAAAGGGCCAAAACTTATTAAGTTATCAAAAAAATCAATATTAAATCAGTAATATCTTCTAAACGGTGCATCTTAGAAAAATGTTACCCAAGTACTTTTTGCTTGCAAATTTAATGTTCTTTTATAAAATTAGGATGACAAACTTTTTTGACTTTTTTTAATAGCTTTTTTGAAAATTGTAATTTTTTTTTAAATTTTTTTTTTTCATTGTAACCTATTTTTCTCTAGAACAACTAACTGTGCACTAGATAGCATTTTTAATCAGCTATAACAAAAGAATAATTAAAAAATTATTGACATGTAACTTTTAAGAAAAAATCTATGTTTTAGTTCAAAACACAAAAATCAAACTTTGTTTTTTACCGTGCATATTTTTTCTATATAGCACCAACAATTGTCTAAAACTTTGCCGAAGACACCAAATCCATCGGACAAACCGTTTCCGAGATACAAGTTTTTGAAGATATCATGTGCATTTTTCATAGGCCCTTCTCATAAGTAAGGCTAGATTCAAAATGGCGAACCAAGTATGCAAAACGGCGTTTTTCTTCCCCAAAAACTTGTATGCATGGTTTCATGCAAATCAAAAAATACAAAAAATAAAAACTGGAAAAATTTCCCACTTGTTCGTGGAATCGCTCAGCTGTCAATTTTTGTCTGCTGGCTCATGGGTTACACTGATTGATGCTGCAACAACCCACATCGCACAGCTTCCAATGCTCGGCCTTTGAGACATTTCCTCAGTCGTAAGATGTTCTCCTCGTTCGAGAACCCACACATGTCAGTAGATGAACTGAATATGGAATAAAACTGAGGCCAGTCCTCTGGGCTGCCATTGAACTCCGGGAGGTCCGTAGGTGCTGCTTGCCGTGCTGCCAACGGATAACGCATCCTTCTCATATCCAGGGTCTTCTTGTTTGTGAACCCTTCTACGTTGTGATTCGTCTTGCCTTTCAGATGACTTCTGACTTGGGACATGTCTTAGCATTGGTGATGTATAACGACTGCGTACCTCGCTACGAACTCCTACGGCTGTCGATCGGCCTTTCGGCGTTCTTGCAAATTCCGGAAAGTCTTCCTTGTCACCAGGTGAATAATTACGTACTAAGGCATCATTGTTTTCAAAACGACGATCATCAACTCCGACCACATTCTCATGCCTTTTCACTGTCGGCTGTCTTCGTAGTGTCACTGTTTCCTCACGCATGTGGTCGACATCATTTATCTAATGTTGGATCTCGGATGGGAATCCGATTATTTCATCACTCTGATCATCTGCCTGACTGGCACTATCCATTAGCAACGCATACTTGGAATCCAAGAAGTCACGTTCTATTTGCGATTCCCTAATAATCTGCTGTAATTTAAGAAGTTTGGCTTCTTACAATTTACGAATCTCCAGTTCTAGGTTCTGTCGCAGTGATTGTCTGGACATATTGGATACACCTACGCTTGGGCACTTGGATACCTTCGCCCCTGCAACACTCATCAGTTCAGAGTCTTTGGGTTTGGGTGCTCCCATTTTCACTACAGGCCGTGGGTGAGTAATCGTTGGTTTGATTATCAATGGAGGTGCGCAGAATTCAGACCCAACTATTGCTTCTGCTGTGTCGAATTCCACAGCTTTCGGGGTTCCCTTCCGGTTCACGTTCCGTTCATTTTTGGCTTGATTTACTGAAGTATTAGCATCTGGGTCTCACACAATTTTTCGCATTTTCGCATTTCGTGCAATGCCAGTCCTTATCTGCGATTCCTCCAGTCACATCAGCACATTCAAAATGAAACCACGTATTGCATGTATCGCATTGAACCATATCTCGCAACAACCACAGTGACTAACCATAGTTCGCTTTTTGACAGCACCTTTGGATTTTCCAGCATTCATGTTATCGTTATCAACGGCTTTTGAAATCTTTTCCTGGGTACTTCTCGGGTGTGTGGTACCTACAGTTTCCTCCACTGCTATCTTGGATTTTACACCTTTTACACGGAAGGCTTTGAACCACCACGCTTACTGGACATCGTGAAACGAGCTTAAATGGAATTTTTATGATGTTGCGTCCGCTAGCAAACAGCACAAGAAGAGGAAGTTCAGTTCTGGTTTCTTAATCCGTTTATACTTTGAACGAATAACAACTCCCTAGAAGGTAAAACTTAAGTTAGTTACTCTGTATGTTAACTACTCCATTACAATCCTACATATAGTATTCCCCGTCTATATCTCGTTTCTGACAGGTCCTTTTGTGGTTGCCAAATCACCCACTCTCTTTCACTAATAAAGAAATATTCGGTAGTAAGCATAGGTTAAGTATTCCTAAGTTCTTACCAAAGGAATCAATTTGAAGGTTCTTCCAGAATCGTCACCTGTAACTCTTAGATAGTAATCCTATCCAACCTCTGTCGAATTTCACTCAACGTGCTACTTTGCTTAAGATTCATTATAATGCATTTTAGAGTCCTGTAGGTACGTGATAATACATAATAGTTTCTTACCTTAGTATATTTTAGCTTTAGAGCCGTAGCTAACCGTAGTTTAGGATATTAGCTAAGAATTCACTCAATAATTCACTTAAGAAATGTGTATCGTTTAAGAATCGTGACTACACTTTCTGTATTTTCGTCCTTCTTTTTCTTCTTCTTCTTCTTTTTGTCATCTCCTGCTGTTAACATCAATTTTCGTCGTCCTCTGTCAAATAATGATCCCGCCTGACGTTTCGTTCTCCTACTTTTCCACGGGGCCTAGCTCATGCAGCAGCGCTTGCAACTATCTTGTTGAAGTGGCTGATTGGTTCCTATCTAGAGCCGTCACGCTAGCGACTGCGGTT